>NIJG01000004.1:461538-476598 GCA_002201625.1 Euglossa dilemma
CCCACGCGCTTTATCATAATCGGAACCTCCGGCCTAGTCACGCCTGCCATAACTGCCTAGGCATAGAGCAAGGTTGCTCGCGAAGCGTTCGCGTGCGAGCAACGCTTCGGGCCCGATGGATGAATGGGAACCGCGACCCATTCACCGGGTTAGGCCGTTGCGAAACCACCCTTCCCCGGGGGAGCGAGCTATTCTAATTTATTCCCGAGCATTGCGCAACCCGACGCGTGTCGTCGCTGCGATACGCCTCGCGTTAGACGGCCCCCCGCTCGAGAGCTGGCTCGTGCCCTTCCTGCACTCGTTTCACCGGCACCGGTAATTGCGATAGACGCGAAGAAGCGCTAGTGAATGAACGAAGGGCACGCGTGGGCCGTGACAACCTACGACCAGCCTCGCTGATGAAATCGATGCTACCGATCCGGCTATTGCGACGTTCTTTTCTTTCGATTCGTGTCGTTCCAGCGAGATCCTCGGTCATTCATGATCCCGACGTTTAGCCGTACCCGAAAGGGCCCCGTTCACGAATAGGAACACCTGGAAGTTTCTTAACCGCGTTCCACCGTGGCACCGGTTATAAATCTCTAGATCGAGGCGTTCCTCTCTTTATCTGTAGTACCCCTCGGTTCTTTGGTTTTTAACGATCGAATCGGCAAAGCTCGCGCTGCGAGTGGAGGACGCAGGGAGGCACTCGCGCGCGAGTTGCATCACGCTCGATCGATCCGAAACTGCATAAAATCGCGGCATTTGAATATTCACGTGGGTGTCGGGTGATTTACACACGGACGAGTCTAATTTTACGCCGAAGGTCGGGCCGCCATCTTTCAATTGCTTCCACGAGATAATCGATTGCGACACGTCGCGAAATCACCCCGAGATCGATCGTCTTTCGTTTCCTCGAGACGAGACTTTCCGGCTTAGCCAGAGAGCGTTAAGGGAGAGTCTCCGAGAGGAAATTTCAATTAGGAATGACGGAAGGAATCCTATTCCCGGGATTTTCTTGGCCGAGGAACCACGAGCTGACAGCCGAACGCGCGGAGGATGAATAATCCATGGAGCACGCTCCGAGACAATGTACGCGTCCCACACAGGAATTTCAGGTGTTTCGACTAACGAGCGATTTGCATGAAACAACGAGGACGCCCGGCCACGGGGAACCGGGGCGAACCAGTTTCGAATCGGTCCGGAATACATTCGTAACTCTTTAAACGCGCGTAACCCGACAGGCTCGGTCTCGCGCCAGGCCCCCCTTTGTTCCTCGTTCCTCATTCTCGATACGGTCGAGCGAAAATACGCTAATTACGGTTTGAAACTCCCGCGTTACGACCCTTGCCTCCAGACGTTCCATTACCAACTCGCTCCGGCTGCGTTCGGAGGCATCTCGTAATTACGCCGATCACCATCGCTCGATACCATCTTATTCGGTTTACCCAACTGCCTCGCTGCGCTGCTACGAAATTGCAAGCGGTTCTCCGGCGATATCCAACCGACTGAACGAGTTCGACGTTTCTCCAACAATAGAAATCGTATAGACGCTCTAAGTTATCCCGCGAATTTTGTTTAAGTTAATATTCTCTGCCACGAAAGGATTAGGTTATATGCGAAATAAAATTTTTCCAGGGGTTGTAAGAGGGTTATGAATGTCGTAGATAAGGAAATTACGCGTTGAAAATGATTGAGAAACCCTGGTGTAAGACCAGGAGACGTTGTCTGTCATCCACGTAGCAGCGAGTTATCTGAGAATATTCGAACCGGTAATTCGTGGCTCATTTCCGCGATCCTCTCTCTTTCTCTCTCTCTCTATTCGCCGTGAATGCCACTTTTTGCAAAGGACGTTGCACCGATTTTCCCCGGTTTCCCGCGAGGCTGTTACCGGCGAGCAGCGCGTTCCAGGGAACGCATCTATCGTCGACAATTATCGCAGGCACCGACAGGTGGATGGGATTGCAACGCGGAAAGGGAACAACGGGGCAGAAAAAGAGCGGTGAACATTTCCTTCGCCGGAGTTACGCGAATTGTTCTGTCAGTAGACAGTTTAATCCTTTCGTTACGGTCTGGATTCGCGACCACCATTGGATTCCTCGCGAAAATCAACCGCGAGCTCTGCCGGCGCGTCGCGGCACCACGCGGAGGACGTTTGACGTCTCGACGCGATTTATTTCCAGATCGTTAACAAACAGCCGTGTTTAACGACGCAGGCAGGCGAATTACGCAACGATTGCTAATGCGTGCGACGTTTCTGATTCGTGAAGGAGAGAAAAAAAAAAAAACAGAAAAAAATAGACTGCTGAAACGTTACCTTTGTCGCGCTTGATGCGTCTGCAAATGGCGCACATGCGACGCCCGCAGTGCTGCCTCTCGGGCTTCTGCTCCGTGTCCAAGGTAACCATGATTGATGGATATTTTCTAATAAATAACCTCTTTCTTCCGTATACGTATGGGTATATATATTACGTATATATAGATTTCTGCGTGTGTATATATTACTATGCGTTCGAAATTTCACTGACAAGTACTCTGATCATCGCGACGGAATCGTCGGTTCGTGTTTCCTACGACTCGGCACTCTCACAAATCGAGAATTCGCTGATCGAAACACTCGAAGAGCACCAAGTTTCACATGTTATCACAGCTGATCGGATTTTCCACGGACACTGACTAGATAGAATCCTCTCGTAACCACGTCGCTGGCGACGATTCACTCCGCTCCTCGTCACGATGCTTGACGACGCTCCAACGGTTGGCGGTCCCTGCAACCATCGACTTTCAGAATCGATTCGCTCTCGAATCTTATTTTTTTTTTTTTTACGTTCTCTATACGAGAACGTCGACGGTAATCTCTCTCTCGAAAAATTCCGAGTACTCTCGTGGTAGTCTGCTTCTCCGTTCTTGTATCCTCGTTGCCTCCGCCGAAGAAGATGCTCGTCCCTCGACGCTTTTACGACGCGCGGTTACGTTTTTAAACACCGGTCGCTTAATTAATCGGGAAGGTTTAAACAATCGTTCGTCGGGATATAACGCTATCTCCCGGCTCCCTCTCTTAATTGCGCCGCGACGCGACGCGATACGATACGATGCGATTCGTTGCGCCGATCGCTTCGAACTTGACGCGCGTTTTCTCCTCTCGCGCGCGCGTGGATTGATTTCACCTTTTATAAACTCTCGTTAGCCGTCCAGCGACTGTCGCGTTTCGCGCGATTCCCTCGACTAACCTCTCTGCTACCTAATAACCGCGTCTAATCGTCGCCGGGCATGACGAATCGCGTCCCGCGAGCTCGCGGGGCGAACAATAAAATTGCGGTGGATCGTCTTAGGCTCCGCCCATGAAGCGGAAATCACCACCTCGCGATTTCGCAAGGTGGTGCCACGGAATCGGTAGTAGATCGGGTAAGCTGGAAGCGGGTAAAGTCCGCGGAATGCTGATTCGCGTGGATGACATACCCCGAGAGGCGTCGGGCGCGCGATTAGAAGGCGGGCGTGGCGTCGGTGTCTCGAACCGTCGAAGCGTTTTCGTCGCCTGGTCCGCGTGGAACGTCCTTGGCTCGCGTTCCCGACTCCGCTGCCACTGGGACCAAGTGGTCACGGCTAATTAAGCTTAATTCAATTTAATTAATCCCCGATCTCTGGCCCCTGGACTGCGCGCGGGCAATTAGCAGGAGGAATCGGCCGGCCTAATCGTCTCAAATTAATAGAGTTCAGGGTGGCGAGGACGCTCCGTTTCTTTCGACGTTGCTCTCGTTCCCTCGCCTCCTCCTTTCCTTTTTTCCGTCCCCCCTTCTTTCCCCGTCCTGTTCCATCCGCATCGCCCGTTGTCCGTTTCGTTTCGTTTCGTTTCGTTTCGTTTCGTTTCGTTCGGTTCGGCTCGGCTCGGCTCGGCGGGACGCGTGGGCGGCGCGTTTCGCCGCTGCACGCCGCGAAATTACGGTGAATTATCGACGGGCCGGGAAACAGCCGGTTGGAGGCGCTTCGTGGAACTTTCGAAAACGTGAGAGGTACAGTTGCCCGGCGGCTGCCCATTCAGAAAAATCGTGGGGAGTGAAAGCAAGGCAAAAAATGTCGGCGCTCGCATGGAAAATCCTCGCGATGCTTTCCTCGCGAGCCTCCGATTTCACGGCGTTTTACGAGCGCCGCTGTCGATCGCGCTATCGAACGGGTTATCGTTGTAATTGCTCTCGGCGATCGAGAAGGAGGATCGGCAGCGTTGGGATGAAATCTAACCTGCCACCTCGAGGCGTCTCGTTTATAGACAGCGCGCGACGATCAATTATCCTATATGGAAAACGTAAACAGACCCTGGCTGCCTCGTAGACGGTCGTGTAACGCGTTACGCGCTCTTACCGATCGATTCATCGGCCTCTCGCGTGATTAACGCCTCGAATCGTATCCCGTATCCTTGCACCGTCCTCGGGGACGTTAACTCTGACGAGTAAAGCGAAATTGCGAATAAAAGGAGCGAGCTGGAACGGTTGGTTGTCAGTGGAGAGAAGAGGATCGGAGAAGACGGCCGGCGGCCGGAGATTTCGACGCTCGGAAAGCGATGCGCCACGCGGCGCGCAATCGCACAGTACTCGTGACGGCGGTGGCGTCGGTGGCGTCGGTGAAGACGCGACAGAGGTTTCGCCACCGGACGTTGGTTTTCGTCGACAGGGCTTAATAACCATCATCGGGCGAGCATTAAAACGCGGCTCGGCGCGGAGCGGCGCGCGCGAGGAGGCTGGAAGCGACAGTGAAAGTTGACAAAACACGCTGGAACGTTCTCGACGTTGGCGCGTTCGCCGCGCACCCACGCACGGCCGTTTAATTAACACCGAAATTATTGAAGCCTGGGCCCGATCACGCGGAGATACGAGAGGCCGCGCGCACTAAATAAGCGCCCACGTAACCAACCGATTTTCTTCCCCGCTCTTTCGATTATTATGTACATTTTTAATTATCCCGAGAGCTTCGTCGCCCACCGGAGTCGCATATTTTCGCGTTTACGCTCCGCCGTTCGTCGTCTTTTACTGCAAATCCTACGTCGATTCCTAACGTTTCGCAACCTCGCGCAAGATCCTTCCACGTTCCGCGTTTTACCACGGACGATCTCTCGTTTTATCCAGGATTTCGGATTATCGCCGATAAACGAGGACGACGCCCACGGGACTCGCCGAAATTCTATCCCGTTCGACGTTAATAGCTTGGAAACTTCCCGATAATCGTCCTTTTATTTCCGTGATTTCTCATCGCGCAAAGGATCCTACGCTGATCGATACCGATCTTCTACCGACGCCTCGTTTACTCCAGCACTCACCCCGTTATCGCAATTTCCCGACGTATACTCTCCGATCCGATTCCGCGATTCTCCCAATTCGCAGCAGCCGAAGCCGCGTTAACGCTCCCTTAAGTATCACTTTGCGCGTATTACCGAGGCAGGCGCACTATTAGCCGACATTATCGCGTTATCGCGGTCGATTACGCAATCGCGATCAGTTCTGCGGGATTACCGGTGCGGCGGATCGAGCGTGCGCCGCGCGATTACCGCGTAATCACTGTTATAACCCCGCGATGGAGGATCGGGAACGGGACTCGGGCGTGCTCGTCGGTTCGTTAACGCGCGATCGCGAGTCGCTCGCGATCGTTCCGTCTCGATACTCAACCTACTTATCGCGTACATCGTTATTAACCGGCGGCCCGAGAATTCGATCCGATGTCCATTAATCCGCGACGCTTTCCTCCCGTTTACAACGCCCCGCTTAATTAGCCGTGGCCGGGTTAACAGCGTAATTTGTTACTTTAACGACTTATGGAGTTACGAAATTAACGCGCCGCAAGCGCGTTTCTGTTCTCCGCTCTGCCACCGTTCGCGAGGATATATCGTGGGCGGAAGACGATGGTCGAAAGGATCAAGGGGAAAAGGTAGAAATGGATTAGGTGCTAGAAACGAACCTGACGGGAACAGAGATTATCGAGGCGGATGGCGGCCGAGAGCGGCTGATAAAAGCGGGTCTGGCGAGGCGAATTTCTGGAGAAAAAGTAAAGGGGGTTGCGAAAGAGAAATCGGACGGCGGACCCTCGTGATGCCGGAGAGGAATCGCCTGGCCCCTCCCACGAGGCTCCCTGGCGGCTGCCTCGGCCTCGACACGCATTTCCAAACACTCTTTCCGTCGTCACGGACCCATCAGCCCCCGAGTACCGTCGATTCTTATCTGATCGTGCCGATCTTCTCGTGATCTTTCACTACGGCTCTCGCGTACGAATTTATTCTCGCGGCTCCTCTCGAAACCGCCTGCCGGACCGGTGCTCGAAACCGAACGCGCCCGACGATTATTCTCGATACCTCTCGCACGCTATCGCGCGATTCCCTATGCGACGTGCGTTTCGATCTTATCGGCCGACAACTGACAATCAAGGATTCACGATTTCACGAAACTCGCCGAGCGAAACGCGGCCGTGAACGACGACTCAATAACGTCGCCCGGAGGAAAGCTGAATCGCGATCGATTTTCGAAACGAGCCGCGACGCGCGCCGTCGCCTCGGTTACCGATCCGACGCGCGTCGATCTCGACAGCGACACCTGTCCAAGGAAACCGTCGCGACCGCGGTGAAAGCGAATCCGCTAGGCCAAAATGTCCACCCGTCTTCGACAGCTAACGCGAACATCGCGCGCCGAACCGGATCTCGTCGAAACGTCCGCCACGTTCGCCGTGTATCACCTCGAGAATCCAACGAAACGGCACTGCTGGAACTTCCAACTGGTAGAAGTTGGAGAGAAAGAGAGAGCTGTCGCGAAGTGGTGGAGTCGCGGCGAGAAGTTAGTTTACGTCGAGAGGCATCGCTAACGAGGTCCGGCCAATTAAGCCGAGCCGCGAACGCGTAACTCCCGAAAGTCGGGCGGCGAAGGATGAAAAGCCCCCCGCCGCCGATGGGCCAGGGGGGAATCGGTAGGACGATCAGAAAGTTAACGGTGGTGGCGCGGCCGAGTCATAAGGACGGACGTGTTTGCGAAACGAGGTAGATCGAATCCGATCGCGATTCAATTAATATCCGACGCGGCGGACCGGTGCTTGATTTAATTATCAGATTCTGGCCGGCCGATAGGAATCGCTTCATTAAGGCCGCCCCCCGCGCGCCCCCTGTGCCCCTCCGCGAGTAAAAGAGCTGCCCGGGGAAGATGCATAGGCCACGTGTTCGATCCTCGTCCTCGCGGCCCTCTCCTCCTCGTCATCGGTCCGCGTCCCTCGCGAGAGGTTATTTATCGAACTGCCTTCCGCCGCATCGGGATTCGCCGTGCCATAAATTTCTGTCCGGCCACTCGTTAGCGGCGCCGATTTATCCCCGAGATGATGCCCACGGACACGTTTTCACTCGTCCGGTCTGACGCTCGAAAATAGAGCTGGCCAACGGGTCCAACGTCGTTCGGAAATCACGCGTCGCCAGGAACTGCTAGAAGATCTTCTTCCGGAGAGAAGAGACCTTCGGTTCTCCGCTCGCGTCGCGTTAAAATCCGCCCGTTGCCTCTCGAGGAGGACGAGTGGCGATAAAAAGCAACGGTAGTAACGAAGCACACAGCGGAGACGAAGAAGGTAGGGAAGAGGCGAGAGAAGGAGGAGACGCGAGGCGGATCGCCGCCGAAATACGGAAGTAATAACGTTCGGCAGAGCTCGCCCTGGGCCCTCGACCCTTTAATTATCCGAGGGTCATTAGCCCGTCGTTAGGGGAGGAACGCGGGAATCTCGCGCGACCGGGAGGAAACGTGACAGCTCGACGACCACGCTCTTCCGGCCGACGCCGAGCGAGCGTTTAACGAGTTTACGCGAGAGCGTTTAATACGCGGTTTTTACTGCGAAACGCGACGCCGTAAAAACGTCGAACCGGCCGTGTACCGACACTCGATGCTCGTTGTCTAGCGTTCGGCTTTATCGCCGCGTTTCACGGTCTTAATAGGGTTTTATCGGAGAAACCGGTGATTTGTCGGCCGATCGCCGGGAGGAGGAGATTCGGGGAAAAAAGCACGCGACATGGTTCTTCCATCGGCGTTTCGGGCACCAGCTGTTGCGCGTACGTCACCGCGAGAGATCTCCATTTCTTCACTCGCGCAAGTAGGCGCGTGTTTCCGTCAGAGGGGTTCACTGCTCGAACGAACCAGTCGAACGCACAAGCACCCGGCGTGTGTACTCCTGCGGAGGCACCAGACCACGCGGAAGAGCAGACTACCGACGAGATAACGACAGGATGCGCACCGTTCAGTTTCATCCGCGACGAGCAGCCGGAGCGTCGGCGGTCGGTCGGCAGGAGCATGTTAGGCGAGGCCTCGTTCGCCGAGGACGCGGCTGCGGCTGCGGCTGCGGGATCGAGACGTGAACGCGCAGCACCATCCACCGCGCACAAGCCACAACTCCACTGTCGAAACGAGCGCGTTTCGAGGAACGTCCGCAGGTCGGACGTAGGTCGGCGCACACGGCTGGACCACGGCGAAGGAACCAGAAACACTCGCGGTGCTCCGCGGGAATCCGGTCAGCCGGTGCAACAAACTCCTCTCTTCCCTTTTACTCGGTCACCCACGAAAACTCTCACTTCTCCACGGTTGGAAACCCCACGGGGTATATCGTGGCACGGTGACACGCGCGGCCGCCGGGGTGACCGTGTTCGCGCACTATAAATACACACACTGCAGCGGCGAGGGTCGCGAGGACGCGCGAGCGAGCGCGCACGTGGCGTAGATATACTGGAACTCGCGGGAGAACCGCTCGGTCCGGGCGAAAAACGCGCGTCCCGTGAGAGATCGGCTTGGATATCGTGGTCGCGTGGAGGATCGACCACCTTACGGGGGTGGCTCTGTTCTAGACGGACGGGCCCGTGCCGCGGTCGTGGTCTCGGTCGGTCGATCGATCGATCGATGGATCGATCGGCGTGGTTGAATGCGGTCGCTGGTGTCGCGCGGCGCGGCGCGTCGTGTCGCGGCACGACACGCGATAGAAATGGGGAAAAAGGGAGAGCGAGAGAAAGACGGGCAAACGGACGGACAGAGAGGGAGAGAAAGGAGAGAGAGAGGCGGAGAGAGGGAGGGAGAAAGCACGCGCTTCCTGGGAGAGAGTGCGATCTGCGCCCGGTCTCTCGGCTCGTCTCTGACTGGTGTTGTGTGCGCCGCTCACGAGAGAGCACAGCCCGTGCGCTGCGTGCTGCTACACGGCCTGGGGGCCACGTGACACGGTCCCCTGCAGGAGGTAGGACCGCTTCGTCGCTTAGCGTCTCTACCCCACCGTGCGTGTATGCGTCGGCGCGCGTGTTTATGCGATTTGCGCGCCAGTGTGGAGCGCGCGTGTGGGCCGCATTACGACCGCTGGCCCGTGACACCGAGCCCACGGCAGCGGAGGGAGAGGCCCACCGCGCTCTCTCGCTCCGTCCTCTCTCGTGCCAACGCGAAACCTTCGATTCCGACCTATTCCGACCGATTCCGACCGATTCCGCGGAATATCCAGCTCGGGTTTCGTTGCGAAGATCCGGTCGGTCGCTGAGGGCCAGGGAAAAACGATCGAAACGGTGGAAAGAAGAGCTGCGAGGAGAAATCGAAGGAAAGGGCGAGATTTGGCGCGGAGAGGAGAGGAGGGAGAAGAAGAGAGAGCCACTGTCGTGGCATCCCGTGCAGCGAGTGCAAAAGGATGCAGAGGCGGGTCGAGGGGAACCGGGGAGGACTGCTCGGCGCAGTGGTGGTGGGGCCGCGCGGGCTTGGTGGGGGAGGGGGCCGCATCGAGTGGGAGGACTGGGCCCGCGGGCCCCGTTCCGCCGCGCGGCGTGGTGGGGGTTACGTGGTCTGTCCTGCTCCTTCTCGCTCTGTCTCTCGGTGGCCGGGGCCAAGGGGGGCGCGAAGGCTAGGGGTGGGGCGGCCTACGACCCCGCCAGGCGCGTGCCCCGAGTCAGCTCGTATGCTCTACCGCGCACGATTGATAACGAGCCGTGGCGTACCGCGGTGGTTTACTGCCGCGAATTTTTCGGCTGCTCGCCGAACCACCGACCCTTAACTCATTTCTGCGCGCCGCGCTCTCCCTCGCTCTCGGCCGGTGCAGTTCGGGGCCCCCGGTAGCGCAGCGCTCTCGAACCTTGACCGACTCGGGCCTCTCGGTCGCTTACGTAAAAACCAGAGCCGCCGTTTCGCGCGAGGTCGCCCCGAGTCGATCGTAAATTACCGAGATTTAGACGACGAGCGTTACACGCTCGCCGCGTCGTTCGTTTCTTCTCCTCGTTGTTCGCGAGTTAGTCTAGTTTTCGCCACGATGCGCGAAGCGGACCGTCGGTGCAAGCGCGATGTATCCCTGATCGCGTCGCGACGCGGTTCCAGGATATCGACGCTCGTCCGTAGTGGAGGAGACGAGACAGCGTCGAGACGAGAGCCAGGCCTGAGACGAGAGCCGGCTCTCCGAGTCCCGAAGTAGATGACGGAACGGGGACTACTGCACCGCGAGATCCGGTATTTATAGAAGGCCGAACGAAGGAGATCGTAAGCTAATGGTCGTATAAATAGTGCATCTCGCGCGGCCGAAAGTTTTTAAAACCGGAAGGAAAGCTGTTCGGGGCCGCTTTAAAAGCGGCTCGTAAACGAGAATCATAAATCCGGCCCTCGTTCAACGTGCCGCGGCCGGCGCGAGTGTCGCGAAGAGACCGATTATCCGGCGTTGAACACGAGCTGTAAAAAGTACACGAAAGCGAAGAGAACACGGCGCGTGATAGGATTAACCGATGAACCGGAGTGGGGACCCGAAAAGCCCTCGAGGAAGTACGGACTTCCGCGAAACGCCTCTAGAATCTTAAACGATCATCTGTTCCGTTTGCATCTTCGAGACCCGCCGCTTCGAATCGCTATCGACGTCTTACTCCGACTTTTCTACTTTTTCACGTTTCCTTTCCATCGAAGTTATGTATGAATTACGTCGAGTCCGCGTCGAATCCGCGTCGATGGAACGCGGGTGTCGCTAGAGGAAAATTTCGCGAGATTGGCAAAACCGAGGCGGAGGATCGAGCAGACAGGATCGTCCGACCGGAAGTTGTCGCCCACGCGACCGATTCGTCCGTGATAAGTTGGCGCCGGGGTGGGGGCCCCAGATACGCGTGTTGGCGAACAAGCGTGGCGTGCTGGTCGCCGATCGGGCCCAGCTCGCCCACCGGCGTGTGTTTTGTAAATCGAAAAGTCGATTTCGGAATTGCTCGCTACCGCCTACGTGGCCAGCGTTTTCGGCGGTTACCGAAACAACGTCCGGCTTCGCCTACGTCCGGGCCCAACGGCCAGAAGGGCGTCATCCGGACACGCCGGGGCCCGATCTCGTAACGTCGTTCCAGAGACGTCTCCCAAACGACGCTGCTACGATCTCGAAAGAGATCGTTTAAACGATCGCGATTAAAACCGAGCGACGACGAGATTCGCGTCGAATTTGTTTATTAAAACGATCGAGACTCGTTGCGAGGTGTGTGGAATGTCGATTGCGAAAAGCAACGCGTTTCGGCGATACGTCCGGACGAGGGCAGGTGCGAAAAATTTCGTCGAGGACGACGCTACGCGTCCGACACTTTCACGACTACGGTGGTCAGCAAGGCCTCGCGTTTTAGAGCGTGAGCGCCTCTCCGCGATGTTTGTATATCAACTTTCGTTGCAATTAGTCGACGGCGCGGTCGTTTCGAGAATCTTCGGGAGATTTGCGCAAACAACGTCGAGGGTCTCGAGTACGAAACGGCAGAGGTCTCGCGAGTGGAAAAATAGAAGAAACAAAGGGGAACGGAGGTAAGGGAGAGAGAGAGAGTGACGGTAAGGTTTGGATTTTCGAAGAGGAAACAGGCGTGGAATCGAGAGGAGGTTCGCGGAATGATAAGTCGACGAGTGGATGTTATTGACAGTCGGTTGTTCGTCGCGGTGGATTAAGGAAACAGGACTTAGGCGCCGACAGACGAGCATTCCCGTTGACAAATCGTTCCGATTGTCGAGCCGGCCTTCTTATCCGCTTATTACACGGGCCCAGACCGTGGGACTGATCGATGCAACGACACGGTTAGCGTCTAACGAGCCGCTCCTCCATTCGCGTTCTCGTTTTGCCGCAAAGATAATCCGGCCTCCGATCGAATATTAAGTCCGACCTGTTGAAAATCCGATGACACGCGGAGAACCGGCGCTGCTCCGGCTTCAGAGATCCTCGCGACGGTTCCGAAGTCGCGTAGGGTTTAACTAAATTCCAGCAAACTTCCGACGAGACGCGAGCGACAAGCCGCGACCGACTTAGCGTCCGCTAAAGCTTCCTTTGAAGCTTCCTTTGAAACTTCTACGAAGCGTGAAAAGGAAATGGAAGAAAACCCATGGTAACCTCACTAGTCGTAATCACCGAGGAAACACGCGAACCGATCGGCTCGGTTCGACAGCTAATTAAGACGATGCAGAAGTTACGAAAGTTCCTGAAACCGCTATCGAGCGTTTCGCGCAAAGATACGAGCGTATTAACCACCTGCGCTGGCAAAAAATTCACCGACGCGTGTACCAGAACGGTCCAGTGTAACTCGCAGGGAGACGTCACACAGTGTTTGACTTTTGCTTTCCATTTTAGAATATGGGTTAAATATTGATTACTGTACACTATGCAGTGCAATAATGATCTGAACTCTGGCAACAATCCCACCTGACGTGCCACGCACGTCGTTTTTGTTTCTGTAACAATCGCATTACGACGTACATACCACGATTCTGTGACAAACGCATTACGACGTGCGTGGCACGTCTTTCCAGTGCAAGTGGTTAAACCGCACCGAGATTAAGTATCAGCGAGGATACATGCCCAAGCACGAACTTCGCGCGAGTATCGAGAGATTATCCCGAAAGTCAGCTCCTCCCACTTGCCAACACCGATCTAAAATCGCGTACGGCGGTTAATTAACCAGCCCATGTCCCAACAGCGACCTTCCTTCCCAATTTATGAATAATAACCGCGTGCACTGGCCGCGACGACGCTCGAGTCCTCGTCAGGCCATCGATCAAGTGGGAGTGGCGATCGGTTTTTGCGCGACCGACGCCGCGCGTCCGCTCGAGGTCGTTCTATTAATTTTCTAACGCACTGTCGCGGCCCGAGAGATCGCGGTGAATGCCGCCGCGTCGCTTCTTACTCCCCGATCATTACCGCGTGTTGGGAATGTTAACGAATGTTTCGCACGAGGTTTTGCACCGTCACTGCTCGCAATTTTCGCCTTTTCGCTCCTTTCCGCCGTTTTCTAACGCGGATCGAGCCAGCCGATTAATCGGGCCTCGTCCTCGCTCTTTTTCCGACCATATTTCCCTTGCGAACACCGCGTCTCGGTAAACATCCACGCGATCCGAGCGATTATCCCCGATTACCCGCGATCGATCCGATAAATCCGTTTCTTGCCGACGCGAGCTTATCTCTCGCGAGATTTTTCAGAAACGCCCACGGATCGCCGAAGGAGACTGCAAATTTCTCCGGCATCGGAGACGATTTAGACGGCCGATTATCGACTTTGACCGATTATCCGGTGAAATATCGACGCTCCGGGTTGTCCGCGGGTAACCTCGTCGCAAGCAGGCGGAATTTAATCGCGCGACCAGCCACGACGTCGGCCAATTATCCGCGATATTACCGCGCGGGTAATTCGCTGGCGTCTTTAACGCGCCTTGCGACGATAATCCGCGGCCGCGAGAGAGGCTATTAATTGCGTTTAATTCGCTCGGCCCGGATTTTCAAGAAACCCACCGCGACTGGTAAAGGTGAACGTCTGGAATATTTCCGACGATTCCGGCCAATAACTCAAGCAACCGTTGAAAGGCTGCGGGAAAAAGCGTTTCGTCGCGCGGAGAACGTGTAGCCGGCGCGCGGCCGCGCCATTTTTAAATCCCCTGCCACGAAATATGTAACCAATCGCGGTAATCAGAGCGCGATTTAATCGGTATTATTACGCAGGAACGTAGGGTTAACTTGGTAGCCTGTTAACCGTGTTCCCGATAAATCGAATCGAGGTCTCCGAGGAAGAAGCGTGTTCTTCTCTGCTACCCTCTTCTGTTTCTCGGCGAGAATTTCTCACGGACCGGGTCGAAAATTTTCTCAACGAACACTCGACCGATTTTCGGCTCTCCGCCGGATCACGATAAGCATCGTTGGGCCCGCAGAGGCCTCGTAGATCGTCTGAAGTGGCCCGTGAATCAGGGCCGCCTGAATTAGTCGAGGATCGTGTGTGTTGTCGCGGCAGGAATTCGAAACAGGGCCACCATAGTTCGGAAAAAGCGTCGTGTCTCGATACTCTTAGAAGCTCCATGGAGCTTTGATTCTCCTCTCGCGGGAAAAATGGAAAAAGGTAAAGCGAAATTATCGTCGATCTTCGATTTCGTAAACTAGCAACGCATGAGTCAACTGTGGACGTCGCGTGAAAGGGGCGGCGAAAATTCGGCCGAAGCGGTGCCCCCTCCGGCGGAAGATTTACTCGGATCTCGCGCACTAATTTATGTTTTCTTCTGCTTTCGAGGCAGGGCGTTAAACACTCTCGTTTAGAGTCTCCACGGTGGAATTAAGAGCGGCGCGAAAGGATCGTAAAATAATTTTCGTGCGACGGGTGTGCAGCGGGGAGGAGGATCGGAGGTTGGTTGCGCAACCGACGCGAAATCGACCGGTATCGTTCACGGGGGAGGAGGAAACGGTCGGAGGAGGAAGAGAGAGAGAGAGGAGCAGAGAGCGCAGGGCCAGGAGCGGAGATCGGAGAGCGCACAGCGGCACCACTTAAAATTCCTCGATGATAAAATTGTATTTATCGGCAATATATTTCGGCGCTCGATGCAGCGGACGAGCGCTCGTGCGCTTTCGCGAGAGCGAAACGGAGAGAGAGAGAGAGAGAGAGAGAGGGTGAGGAGAAGGAGAGCGCAACGGTAGTGCGCAATAAAAGCTGTCGCATAAAACCGACGTGTCTCCAATAAACCCCGTCGATCCGACTTTCCTTTCTTCTACCCTGGCCCCCTGCCCCCTTCTCTCACTCTCTCACTCTCTCTCTCTCTCTCTCTCCGCGCGTCTGCTCGCAAGCTTTTTCTGTGTTTATTGGGCAATTAGAGTTTT
>NIJG01000004.1:477112-496181 GCA_002201625.1 Euglossa dilemma
CGAAATAGCGAACCGAGATTTATCGCGCATACCGAGCGAAATTTACACGGATTGCCGCCGCCGCCGCGCCGCGGGACTAATTTAATTCGCGGCGAAATAAATTTCACGGACCGGTGGCCGGCGCCGGCGCGGTTTATTCCGCGATAACCTTTCGCCGGGAACGATGTCTGCCTCGCGGTGGTTCGGCTGGAGATATCGGCGATGACGCGCGATCGAGACGCGATCCAAGGGCGTCCCGATCTGTCCACGAACCAAGCAAATCGCTCCGACGCCGACCCACATAGGGAACGAACGAGCAATTGGCTTTGGGTTTTGCCTAGGCTAACAATAGACCATCTTTCGCACGCTGGTTCGAGCCTTATTCGCTTGGAATCGTCGAAGAAAACGCTTCGACCCGGTTATCGTCGCGACACAGTGAGAACAAGAAAAAAAGAACGACGCCGTGAGCGTGCCGCGATTGCGAGCTGAATGACCGGTTGGGAGATCAAACGGCGCTGTGATCTCGCGATTTTCGCGTCGCCTCGAGAGCGGGAGAGATTTGTGGCGTCTATTTAGCAAAGAGCCGCGCGACAGACTCACCTTCGTGACAGACGAAAATTCGGTGTCGCGATGAAAAAGACGAGAACGGTTTTGGCAAGCGACCGGATAATAAAGTAAATCGCGCGTGTGGAAATCCGCGCAGGTTATGTCATTGCGCGTCACCGGCGTTTAATTTACCGCCGGCTATACGCGACCGGTGATCTAACCTCCGAATAATCTCTCTGTACCCTTGTCGCTCGCCGCGTTTTCCCGATCGGCGGAAACTGCCGGAGTACAAACCAACGTCTTCGTTCGGCCGATTGACCGGCGCGATCGCGGTGTAACAACGGCTCGCAGACTCTTCGCAGACTGCTAGCCACGATTCTATAATGGGACCTGGATCTCTGCTGCTCGTTCTCCGTGGAACCCGATCGACGAGCTTATCCCGTGGACTTCTTCTCGGAACGAGACGTCTAACCGTTGCGTGATCCGTTTACCCGATTCCGATGATCGTTACCGCGGGCCCTGACAAGCGATAAACCAAAGAGTCGATAGGAGATTTGACGTAGAGGAGTCGGTCGATAGGCAAATTACGTCTGGGTCCGTGGACACGGATGAGGAACGATACTCGCTAGGGGACTGGCATGACTCGCGACCACGAGCACGGCGGTTAGGTATACGTCAGAAATTTATTACGAGGGGTCCGGTTTTAACGGGCTCCTAATTGGCACCGGGTACCATTTTACTTTATACGGCATCCCGGGCTGCTTCCGTTTTCAGGGAAGCAGAATTTGCGCCGGGTCCGAGATTTATCGACCACCGGGGTCTCGTTTCCTTTCCCGCCGTTCGGGCCCTCGAACCGACGGGGAAAACGTTTTGTTCGGGGACCCAGCCGAGCGAGCGGGGACCGAGGGGAGGGGGGAAAAAACCGGAGAGAAGGCACGGTTAATTATCGGTCGCGTAGCGGATAGAGGATCATTAGGACACCGAATTTGTTACGCGTTTCTAAAAGCAAATAAGAAATTAATACCTGCTCGACGGGCCCCGTACACTTTACACGTCGTTAAGCCTGACGGCCGGCGTTAGCGTTACATCATCTCGCGCCAATTAAAATGAGATTATTAAAACGTCACGTCCATCAGAGCGGCTGGGAAAGGAGATAGAGGATCCCGGCAACGTGTAATTTCCAGGTATGCCTGCTGCCTCCGAACGAGCTTAGAATGAATTATAACCCGGCGCGTTCGGTCGCGCTTCGCGCGGAAGCGTCGATGAAAAAGGGACCGAGGAATCCGCTCGGAGTCGCAGCTCTTCCGAGTTGCCACGCGCCGCGAAATTTGCATCTCGGATTGGCCTGCGACGCGGCCGTGTCTCGGTCGAGGGAAAAATACGCGCCGCGTGGAAAGCGTTATTAATAGAATCGCTGAGGAATATGGAGTTTGCCGAGCGACTCAACGCGTTCGGAATGTCGAAGATTCCTGTTCTCGAGGAACGGCGAAGTTCTTTCGACGTCGGTTCGATCTCGCGCGGAACTCTCGCGATGACGAGAGGTTCGAGGCAGGCCACGTGGTGGCTAGAGACGTGCGCGACTTTGTCGTCGGTTTTTTCTACGGATGGGACCGAAAATCGGCGGCGTTCGGAGCGGAGTCGGGTGCAGCAGCGGTGCGCTGCCTTTGCATCTCGCGGTGCGATCTCTTCATCGCATCAGCTGCGCGGTCGTGCGCGTTTTCTGCGTGGTCCGACGACAGAGGAGAGGCAGCAGGGAGGACGGTAGCAGCAGCCGGTGCAGCGGAACACACGGCACCGAGCGGATGATCGAATCGGGACGATAGCATTGCGAGTGTTCGCTGGCCCGAGTGGGAGTATTTTTCCTCCGGTTCCTTTATCCGTTGGTACAGATTCCGTACCGCGAGCGTACGGCATAACCGCGATAAATTACGAGGGTGGAAGGCCGAAAGGGATCGCTGGTGGGGCGGTCGTGGGGGGAGAGCATGCGAGGGAGAGAGAGAGAGAGAGAGAAGGAGAGCGAAGGGAGAAGGCGGCAGAGAAAGAAAAACGACGGGTGCAGCTCGCTTTGCACACAATTTCCACGTGGTCGTCGTCGCCGCGGCGGCGGTATCTTTGCGCGAAAATAAAGTGTCGTTGCCGGCTCGCGCGCTTGCGCTCGCGCTCGCGCATGCGCGACGCGTAGTCCGCGAAACGGGAAAGAGAAGCGAAACGAGCGGACAGAGAGAGGTCGGAAGGGAGGAAAAGGGAAGGAATGGTAGTGAGGCCCTTATTAACATTTCTCCGGGATTCGAGGCGAGATTAAATTGACAGGAAGGATTTGCGAGTCGTTTGTTACCGGCTACCCTCTTGTCTCCGCTTCCTCTCTCTCTCCGTTCCTCTCCGCCTCGCGCGCTACTCTCCTCTTTCTTTCCGGCCCGAAGCCTCTTTCTCCCGTAGCCTGCTTCCACGTCGGATTTGTTTGCGCGCCTCTACAAAAGCCGATCCTCTTCTCTTTCCCTCTCGCGACGCTCTCTTCCTTTCGCCCCGCCATCCGATCTCGCCGTGCTTCACTTCCATCTCTCTTTTCTCCGCCATCTCCTTCCACTCCATTTCCGTCCCACGGATATTCGTAATTATCGACGCCGACGTCGTTCGCCGTACGCTCGCCACCGGCAATTATTTAGCTCGCGAAGCCAGTCTCAGCCCGGATCCCTCTCTGATCACGGATTCCGACCATCCGAACCGATCCCCATCCGCCGTGTAATCGCACGCTTTTCCGCCTCTCGGAATTTGTCCACTCGTTTATCGGCCACCTCGATTCCGATTCTCCGACGCGACGAAAAGAAAAGAAACGATAGAACGCGCTCGCGAGTTTCCTCCGGCAAGGAAACGCGTCCGCGGCCGTGGAAAACACCCGAACGCCATGATCCGATGGTAATACCCGCGATTTGCATAAATTAGCCGTCGCCGTAACGATCCCGCTCGACTCGCCGTTCCACGCTTTGCTGCGCCCGACGTACGCACCCGGCAGCCAACTATCCGGAAACGACACCTCCTTTATGGCACTTGAAAAGCGGGGCCTTATCTACCGCGATGGCCGGCCATCGCGAGACACGCTCCAATGACCGACCACTTGTAAAACGCGAATTAGCCTTCCTCCATTTCGAATTCGCCGAACGAGAACCATTGGAACATCAGTTTCCGAATAGATATCCCGCTCGGGACGAGGAATCGTAAGCTGAAAGTCAGAGATTCCGAAACCTGGGCCAAGAATCCGAGACAAGGAAACGCCATCCGGGACTTTTCTTCCGGAGGATCGATCCTCCGTTGGATAATCGGCGCGGTAATTAAACGGATGGAGATCGAGGAGAGGATTGATCCGCGACGCGAGTCGCCGCGCGATCTCGGCTCCCTGTTCCTTTTCTTCTTTCTCGTCTCTATCTGGAGAAATGCGTCTGGCCGGGCAACGCCGACGGTCGAACACGACTATGTACTTACCAGCATTCCGGCGATCGCGCGCTCACACGCGCGGTACCCGCTCCGGAACACCGTCGACCGAGATATCGTGAATCGTGAATACGTATTGTCGCGATTGATCGCGCTGCGCCCGTCCGCTGTTTGCGCGGCTTGTTCCGGCGACGCTAATACAAGTGGCCCTCGGGAAGATCTATCGCGCTTTCTTGTTAGTACGCTGCTCGGCAGATGGTTCCAACAGGGATACTCCGTCGGAGGATGTTACCTTCGGATTTTAAATCCTGCGGGGAAGGGAATCGAAACGGCAGCACTGTGAGTCTTGCCGAGCTTCTACTCGAGTTGCACTTGAATTTGACACCACGTCGAAGATTCGATAAAAATCGCACTTTTGCAAGAAACCGCGGATCTTGCCATGTAACGCGAAAACTGATTCGTTAAAGATTGACAGGGAGCGATTACTATTTTCGCATCTATCGAGTTTGGTAGATCAACGGAGGGGTCAAACAGAGTAAAAAGGAGGGAAAGAAAATTTGCACTGTCCCGCCGAGATTCCACCCGAGTTGCGTCTTTCGTTAAAAATTACACTTTTGCAATAAGACACGATATCACAATGTAACGCGAAGACTGATTCGTCAAAAATTGGGACAAACCGCTTAGTATTTTCGCATCTGCCGAGTTTGATAGATAGAACGAGGAGTGAAACGAAGTTAAAAGGAAGGAAAGAAAATTTGCAATGTCTCAAAGAGCTTTCACCTGAGTTGCGTCTGAATTTGACACCTCATTCTTGCAATAAACCTCGGATATCGAGATCTAACGCAAAGACTGATTCGTCAAAAATCGGGTGAAATCGCTTAGTATTTTTGCGTCTATCGAGTTTGAAAGATCGAACGGAGAGTTGAACGGAGTTAAGAGGAGGGAAAGTAAATTTGCACTGTCTCATCGAGCTTCCACCCGAGTTGCGTCTGAATTTGACACCACATCGAATATCGATAAATAGTATTGATTGCACTTTTGAAATAAACCGTGGATATCGAGACGTAACGCGAAAGCTGATTCGTCTAAATCAGGAAAAAGCGCTTAGTATTTTTGCATCTATCGAGTTTGATAGATCAAACGAGGGGAAGAAAGTTTGCATTGCCTCAACGAGCTTCCACCCGAGTTGCGTCTGAATTTGACATCACATCGAAGATTCGATAAATCGCATTTTTCCAATAAATTCTGAATATCGAGACATAACGCAAAGACTGATTCGTGAAAAATGGAGAGAAAGCGCTTAGTATTTTCGCATCTATCGAGTTTGATAGATCAAACGGAGAGTTAAACGGAGTTAAGAGGGAAAGAAAATTTGCACTGTCTTATCGAGCTTCCACCCGAGTGGTGCCTGAATTTGACACCACATCGAATATCGATAAATAGTATTGATTGCACTTTTGAAATAAATCGTGGATATTAAGACGTAACGCGAAAGCTGATTCGTCAAAATAAGGAAAAAGCGCTTAGTATTTTTGCATCTATCGAGTTTGATAGATCAAACGAGGGGAAGAAAGTTTGCACTGTCTCAACGAGCTTCCACTCGAGTGGTGCCTGAATTTTAAACGAAGTCGAAGATTCGATAAAAATCGCACTTTTGCAATAAGTCACTGATAACGCGATATAACGCGATGACTGATTCGTAAAAAATCAGGAGAAAGCGCTTAGTATTTTCGCATCTATCGAGTTTGATAGATCGAATGGAGAGTTAAACGGAGTTAAGAGGAGGGAAAGAAAATTTGCGGTGGCGTTTCGCAAGAGCCGGAGTAAATTGGAGCGAATACTTGGGGTCCTTATACTTCTATACGGGGCAGCCACAAAGGCAGGCATCGCGGTAAGCTGGTATTCTCTTGCGCTCTTTACAGCCGGGCTGGTTGCATCGATTCCCGGTGCGCTCCCTTAATCACTGGCCTCTCATTAGTAGGCGTCAAAGGTACCGACTACGTGGCGAAAGCTGAGTCGCTTTCTTCACCAGCAGCAGTCCCTTTAAACTTCGATTACGCCTTTTTCTCGCGCGGCAGGGCCGCCGCGCAACGAACTGGGCCGCGCCGCTGAAAGGCCGATTTTTTCGAATTTAATGAACCGAACGAGACGGCCCGGATTCTGCGCCGGCCGAAAAAACGACAGCCACGACCCACGTGGCAGCGGACTTTTTGCCAGCCGGAAGTGGCCCCGAGTTTCCACCGCTACTTAATATGCCTCTCGATGCATGCTAACGATCGCCGATCATCCGACTACTTCGCCGAGCCACCGAGCGTAACAAGCGCGGTTAAAATTATCGCCAAAAAACAAACGCGTCGCGATCGCGCCGATAACCGCCTGCATCGTCCGCGGCGGAACGCGTAGAAATAGGTCGATCGTGCCGTTAGAAGCGAAGAAAAAATAAGAAAAATAATCCAGAAGAGGATTTCCACACGACAGGATGAACTCTGCGCAGGCAGTTCGTAAAAGAATTTGTAGAACTCGAGCGCTCCGCGGAAGAAGCGCGGAACAAGCAGCGTTTCATAATTGTCCCTTAATCTCTCTATCGCGGCGCGGCTGCGAGGAATACCGGGAATTCCGCGCGGGATGTCGCGCATTTCAGCGCGTCGAGGCGGCCGAAAACGCATCGCAGCGACAAGAATCGCGCGATAATTTCCGTTCCCATGGGATCGCGCTCGCGCGACGAAGTTACAGGAGCATGAAGACCGAGCGAGGACCCGGTGGCGCGCAAACAACGTTGAATTACGAGCGGCAATATCTCGGGTGGCGTGCGTGTAACGAGTCCGCGCGATATCAAAGCGCGCGCACAATACGCGCGGGGATAATTCCGCGGCCGCCTAAATCACCCCCGAATTCTGGGTTGAGCGTCGCGCCGCCGACGAAATGGCCCGGTTGCATCGGCCGCCACGGCCTACTGCCGCCGAACAACTATTCCGAGAACTATTCTAAGTCGGAGCCGCGTTGCAGTCTTATTAATGCACGCCGCGCGCTCCTCCTTTCGCCGACATCTGTCCCCAGCAACGAGGCTAACAGCTGCGCCGGACACGCTGCCCCGTGATAGAGCACCGTGCAAACTTGCGCTCTCCACACCCGCCGCGGAACCCGCGATCGCGAACCGTTAACGCGCAACTCCGCTCCTCCTCGCCTTGCTTTTCCGCTTCGATGATTTCCCGTATCGGCGACGCGAGGTTTCCTTCCTCTTTTCGAAGGGCGGTTTTCCAGGAGTCGTTGGAGATGCGTCGCCATTTTCGCTTACCGTCACTTCGTCGTGAGAGTTTAAGTTTTTTCGGGAACTTTCACGTCTCGGATAACTTTGCGTCGATCTCCGTTTATTTTAATATTCGTTTTTGATATTATGCGAAATTTTTAAATTCGGTTTTCGTCGAGATCTAGGAACCATGGTTTACTTCCGGTTTACGGGTCTTCTGTACTCGCAATTAGAAAGACGTTTTTTAAGAATTTTTGCGCCTCGGATAACTTCGCGTCGATCTCCGTTTATTAAAATTTTGTAAAATCGATTCCGGCGAGATCGAGGAATCATAGTTTACTTCTGGTTTTCGGGACTTTTGTACTAACAATTAGCAAGACGTTTTTCGGGAATTTTCATGCCTCGGATAACTTCGCGTCGATCTCTGTTTAATAAAATTTTGTAAAATCGATTCCGTCGAAATCGAGGAACCAAGGTTTAGTGTCGGTTTTTAGGTCTTCTGTACTCGCAATTAGAAAGACGTTTTTTAAAGAATTTTTGCGCCTCGGATAACTTCGCGTTGATCTCCATTTACTACAATTTTTTGAAATCGATTTCGCCGAGATCTAGGAACCAAGGTTTACTGCCGGTTTTCGGATCTTCTGTACTCGTAATTAACAAAACGTTTTTTCTGGAATTTTCATGCCTCGAATAACTTCGCGTCGATCGCTGTTTATTAAGATTTTGTAAAATCGATTCCGTCGAGATCGAGAAACCGAGGTTTATTGCCGGTTTTCGGGCTTCTGTAATCGCAATTAGCAATTGAATCGAAACCGAAATTATACATTGACGTAGGAAAACGAATTTTCTTTAAGAAATGATATCCGACTTTGTATAGGATCTTTGTTTCGTATTAAAAGAGGGGTGCGATATATCGCAAAGGGTATCACCCGTGTATATCGATTGTTGTAACAATAATCGGTGGTGAAGTGGAGAGGAACCGATTAGAAGTATCTGAACGAGAGTAGTCCAGTTCGACCGATCAAATGCAAATGGGACGACCGCATCCTCGACTTCCGAAACGCGTTACTCTGTTACGGTCGTTAATTTCCCGCCGCTTTTCCCCCGTTCTCCAGGTTTTTTCGGCGAAAACCAGAAAACGGAATCTCTTCATCGTCGCGGAGAGAATTCCATTACCGCGATCGATATCTCGATGACGATTAAATAGAGATCGGATCCACATTCCGCGAGTTACTGCGCGAGTTAGTCACGGTATGCGGAATATGAAGTTTGAACGATCAATTAATACACGAACGATAAAGCTTTTTCCGGTAACGCGCATCCCGCGGGACAAGGATAATAAGGATATCATAATTGCGGCGAGAAAATAATCGCGGAATAGCCGCGCGATAATCCGGCAACCATAAATTCCGGCCGATGTCATAATTGACCGTGTAACGCGTTAAGAGCGGCGAGGTTAAGGAAATTGCCGTGCAGTCTGCGTCAAAATGGCAGTTTGCACGTTATCCGAAGGTATTCCGTCTTCATTTTGTCTTCGCTAGAAAATAAATCATTCGCTTCGCGCGTATTTCAATTTTCAGATACTCGCAAGGCACTGTCGGCGTCTTCTAGCGTTCGCGTCTTCCCCGACAACCATAATTACGGGTTTTAAGTTAATCGGCCTCTAATGCACGCTATTCCCTCGCGATTGAATCACCATTTTTCGCGTTCGCGGCGAAGCACGAGGCTCTGTTTGGTACGATATTTGCGTAATTAATTTTGTAAAAAACTGTTTAAACGACAAGAACGATCTTCGCGTTTCAATCTCGGTTAATTAGACGATTAACTTAATTGCGATTTAACGCTTTAATATTCTCTATCAAATCTCTACTTATCGATTGACACTTTATGGTTTCGATAATCGTCTGACTATCTTACATTTTTATTATCGATACGCTCGTTATTATCGTTGGAAGCCGGTTCTAGTCGTTAAAGACCTCCGGCAACTAGGTGTCATTTATATTTATTACACTCGCATTATCCATCACGAAGCCAACACGGTCAATTCGACGAGCCGTTCTAGACATCGTTCTTCCCGTTTATCCACAGTTTTCCTTCTTCGCTGTTTTATTTCGCGAAGCGAAACAGAATCAAAAAATAGTACTTACATTACACGCGTACGATCTTAATTATATTTTATTTTCCAATTCTTTCACTCCAATTTTTCCACGATCCATTACAACTTCATCGAGAAGAGGGTAGAATAAAGTATTTTTCACCATGCGTTAATGATTAATCACCAAAGAAAGAACAATGTATTATAACCGAGTACCTTTTCTCTCTGTTTCATGGTTCTCTGCCGAGATTGTAAGAAACGAGGATCATAATTCAAAGTCCCAAATTCGCACGGTTCATCACGGTTCATCATGGCGACCGATCTCGACCGATCGATCTTACGAGCGCGCGGAAATTTCGTAAATTTCGGAAATTTGCCGAATTCCTCGGCGACGGTCGTCATACTCGGTGGAAATGTCAGGCAGCGGAGAACGAAAGGCCGTGTTTGGAGGCCCCGGCGCGGAGACGCGGCCATTAAATCTTGCCACGTCCGACGAAGAGATTATTCACCGGCGGCGCAGCAGCGCGCGTTAATTGCTCGTTAATTACTCTTTATCGCGAATCGCCGGCCGTGTGCAGTACACGCGTGTACCTCGGTCACTTCGTTATTCGGCAGTTATTCCCGATAAGCGGCGCGTTGTCGGTTCGGTAGTCGTAACGAACGCGCGCGGTCGGATCGGCCCGTGGATCTAATTGATCCCAGGATACCTCGAATTTTTCGACTCTCGCGCGGCAGACGCGAGGAAACGAGCGGACAGGCCGGGGACCAGAGGGAGAACGCGAAGAGGAACGTGTTCATCCGAGTGGCCGGCGGACGTTAACAAAGAGGTTATTTACCGTGCTCCGCGACCGTTAATTCTTCGCTATCGCGATAACTCGCCGAAACGTGCCGTTGGTATTGCAGCAATTGGCCTGCTGCCAATCGGCCGATACCTCCGACGCGCTGTCGAACTCCTCGGTCTCGGGCTAGCGACGGCCAGCGTCGTCGCGTCGTTCCCTCGTGGCCGTAAAACTCGTGATTTCAAAGGAGGAGAACCGAGCCGAGGATCGAGCCGACGTTCCGCACGCGCGGCGGGGACGCGAAGCACGTGCGCGGATTTCGGGCTAATTGGGATAGAACGATGGCCTAGATGTTCGATCGCGACGGTCGGTAAATCGAGGCGACGCGACGAATGGTCGATGCGTCGTTGAAACAGACGCCGAGATGGACGGAGAAATATGGGACGCGGTATAACGTCGCCGAGTTTCGTATATAAATTTTTATCTGCGAAACGTCGTACGGGGAAATCGTTATGGGAGCCGCTGCGGCACCATAAACAAATTTTATCGCTGGTTTCTCCCGTAATTGCGGCCGATTTTCGGGCCTATACCGCGGGAAGCCGCCGAAAAGGGAACGACGTCGAGAGGAAAAACGGGAAGGTCGGCTACCGAGATGGATTTATCGGAATAAAATTCGAATTACGCGAATTGCGCTTGGTCGGTGATAATTTAGAGCCAGTTCCGAACAACTCGCTGAAATTAAGCCGAAATAAAACCGAGAGATCGTTCTCAAAAATTAGAAATTCTTCCTTACGACGTACGACAATCGTTGGTGCTTTTATTTTTGTCGGCGAAAGAAAAAGCGCGTTCTGGAACTCGAAAGCTCACCGGTAGCTGGAACTCGTCGCTGGAAGCGGCCGTAGAAGCGCGCGGTAACCAATTTAAATTAATGCCGCTCTTAATGCGCCTTACGTGTTTTATGCGTTTTCCCCGCTTTTGTATTTATAGCACGAGCGCGAACGGGGGTGTCGAACCGGCTGCGGCTTTTATCGCGAAAAACGAAACTCATCCTGCTGCCGGCGAGCAGCAGCCGCTTCTCGCGAGCCACGAAATCTCGTGGAGAAAGCATTAATAAAAAAAAAGAAGCACCGGGAAGATGGAGGAGAAGCAGGAGCAGAGGGAGGACGAAGAAGAAGAAGATCGACACTCGCGTAGCGGAACTTAATTACAGCACCGGCGGTTTACCTGCGAGGGAAGATTTATCACGCACTGTCGAAATAATATTGGAAAAAATCTGGCAAAACTGCGCACTTTCACCGAGCCGTACCAGCCAGACGGTATCTTTGTTGTTAACTTCCTTATATGAGAACCGTCCTTGCGCGCGCCACAGGATAAACTGGTCGCGTCAATTACGCGACTCTCTTTAGGTCCTAACCTAACCTCCACCGCAACATCCTGCCAGCCGGAAGCCTCCAGACCGCCTGTTTTCGATTTCAGGAAACCGATCGGTTCGCCGAAACCGTCTACCGTCCACGCGACCGATTCTCGTCGTTAGATCATTCGTTGTGAATCGTTTTTCACCGTTAGATCATTCGTCGAAAACCGTTTTTCATCGTTAGATCATTCGTCGGGAACCGTTTTTCAACGTTAGATCATTTTTGTCGCGAACCGTTTTCTACCGTTAAATCATTTGTCGCAAACCGATTTTCACCATTAGATTATTCGTCACGAACCGTTTTTCGCCGTTAGATCATCCGTCGCGAACCGTTTTTCACCGTTAGATCATCCGTCGCGAACCGTTTTTCATCGTTAGATCATTCGTCGCGAACCGTTCTTCACCGGTTAGATCATTCGTCGTGAACCGTTTTCCACCGTAAGATCAACCATCGCGAACCATTTTCCACCGTTAGATCATTCGTCGAGAACCGTTCTTCACCGTTAGATCATCCATCGCGAACCAAGGATTCGCGAATCGGCAGAAAGGAATATCGGAGGCGGAGGAACGCAGAGATAGGGACCGGATCGAGCCTCGCGCGGCTCCATTTCAAATCGATAATTACCCCACTCCAATTACCTTGGCGAAGCCGAATATTTCGCGTGCGTATTAAAGAACGATTACCGGAATGGCCATCAAACTCTCGCGAAATTCCCGCGGCTCCGGCAATCGCGATGTGGGTCAAGGGCCCGCGCGTGCGCCTACTATCAAAGGAAGTTACCGCGGGCTTTTCGTTAGTCACACTTCGACTCAAGGAAACTGACCTATTCATCTTTCGCGGAACGTCGAGTGCAGAGAGCCTGTCTGTCCTCGATTTGCATCGTGGCTGCGAAAGAGCGGAGAGAAAGAGCGAGAGAGGCTGGACGCGGATAATCGCGTTGATCCGAGCGCGGCAACGCGATTACGCGCGGCCACTATAAATTCCCATTAAACGGCACGTCTCCGCTATTATGCACGCGCTGTCGGTAGGGGCATTTTTCCGTGATTACACCAGACGGAAGGCTGCGCCTGAAACGCGATATCATAACGCGTTATCTACCTCTGCCGGTCGTTGCGCAAACGATCCACGTTGCGATCCTCGTCGCGATCCTCGTCGCGATCACTCGCCGCGATTCTCTCTAACCGAGAAGAACTTTGAGAGAACGTTTCGTTCCGACTAACGAACGCCGTGTTACGTCGGTTGGTTCCGGACCGAGCGATCGAGAGCTGTTAACGTTACGATCCGTTTCGCGCGACGCAGATAACGCCAGGTTGAAATTCGCGCGGCGGATACAGCGTCGGCGCGGATGAAAATGCACACCGGATTCCGTGGTCCGTGGTCTGTCGGTATCTAGCGGTACGTCAACTTTCGCCCGGACCCGCGGCAGACGCTTATCCGAGTGCACCAACGTGTACACCCATCCGGCTATCTGTTTATCTGCCGACCGTGGAAGAATCATCGGCATGCGTTTCTACAGCGGTTAGGATGCGTGCAAACACAATGTAACGTCGCGATAGCGCTCGTGTTACGCGATCCTAGTGTCTTGAGTTTCTCAAGGGTACCCACAGCGAGCGCGCATGTTAAGCGCAGCCGTGGCTCGAGATAGATACCGCGAAATCGGCCGCGATACCATTTGCATTTCGGTATCGATCTCGCGGCGAGCGTACTCCGAGGCGAGCTCGCGCGGACGGACGATAATGGTCGCGGCGTGAAAACCAAATCGGCCAGCACGACGAACCCAGCGGCATAGAGCACGCGCGCATGCGCTATTGCTCGGGGCTACCGCGTTAGCGCATGCGCCCACGCCTACCGGCCGGCACACACAGCGCTCTCTCGAATAAATGCGTGTTTATCGCGGCGGTGGCGGTGGCGGCACTGCTTTTGAAGCCGGCAGCCAGCTCGTGCTGCTTCTTCTTCTTCTTCTTCTTCTTCTGCTTCTCCTGCTGCTGCTTCTTCTTCTTCGTCTTCTTCTTCTTCCTCCTCCTTCTCTCCCGTTCTCTTTCTCCGCGACGCGGCTGCACTCCACTGCACTGCACTCCGCTCCACACCGCGCAGCGCTGTTCCCGCTGCTTCTCGTGGTCGGCGCGCGGAGAGAGGTTCCCTCGCAGATGGGCCCGTCCGATTTACATAAGGCCGTGCTCTCCTCCACTCACACTGCCACTCGGTGGCCTCTCTTATTAAGCGTGCGCGTGCGCCTCTCACGCACACGCGTACCCTTTATTAAGGGCGCAGCGCACGAGCGCGCACCGCGGGGACACAGAAGCGCCGCGCATGCCTTGTTGCGCTAACAATACGACCGCCCACGTACGAGATATCTCGTTTTATTATTATCCCTCTGTCCGCTCTCTGCCCTTTCCCCTCCTCTCCTCTCCTCGCCCCCTTTCCACGCTCCTCAACCCCTCGACCCTGTTTCTTCCTCCTTCCCCTTCCAACCCTCTTTTTCTTCTTCCACCGGCGCGCTATTACTTTTCCTCCTCTCCGCGCTGTCCTTTTGCTCCGAGGCCAGCTAGAGTATCTCGATGCCATACCGTTTGCATCTCCACCGAGGAGGTAACGATGCTACGGGGCCCAGTCGATATTCACCCTCGCTTTAACCAACATTTCCAAGGCTTCGAAAATTATTCCCGAACCCTCTCGGATCGACAGATATTCGCAGCAATATTCGCAGAAGATTCTTTCTCCCTCTTTCTCTCGGGGTTCTATCAGTGAGAACTTTGTCGACGAAACGAAAGAGAGAAGGAGGAGCGAGGGGGCCTGGCCGAATCCTTTTTCGCCTACGCTGCTGGGTCCCACCGGGGCCAATATATAACGCGCACGCGCTTGTGCTCAAAATGGCCACGAGTTACGAGGAAGGGACCACCTGCGTCAAATCGCATTATACGAGAAACGATACATAATCGCGCGGGCAAACTGGCGTGCCTGTGCGCGTACCTCGCCTCATAAAGTCGTAGCTACGACAATGTTCGCCGGAATCTTTTTGTCTGTTCGTCCATTGTTCCGCCACGTCGTCGAATCGTCCTCTATTTGCTGCTACAGGGTGTCGTTAATATCGTATACGGTCTTTATATGGCTACCAAAGGTGTACGGACACGCTTCTCGCGTAGTGCCGCATTCGCAGCCTCCTTTCCGCCACCCCCCGCCATTTTTCCCGCGTGCCGAAATTATCCGTCATTTCTCCCTTCTTCATTCGCGCTATTACTGCTAATTTTCTTAATTTCCTCTTTCCATGGAGTCTAGGACCCGAGAGTCCTCGAGGAGGACCGGTCGCGATTGTTTCGCGGGGTTTCGCTTAAACACCGGTCGCCGCGCGCCAAGTGTAAAGGAAAAGAAATTGAACCGAACACCAGGGGGGACAGGAATTATAAATCGAAGGTCAACTCGCTCGGGACCCCGAGTGATACGCCGCCGCGTCGTCGATTCTTCTCGCCGGATTCTTAAGGTAGCAGCGTCATTTTTCACGCGCGTTCGCCCCCAAAAGGACCAGCGATTCGAGAGAGAGAAAGAGAGGAGAACAAGGGAGAGAGAAAGGAAACGGAGACGATAGCTCGGAAGAGACTCGGCGTGTGACTCACCTGGACGACCTTTTTCGCGACTAGGACGCATCTGGCACGCGGCCAGGCGCGGAATAAAGCGAGAGGGCCGGTGGTAGCGCGGAGGCTGAAGGAAAGGAAGAAGGAAAGGAAGAAGGAAAGAAAGAAGGGAAGGAAGAAGGAAAGGAAGAAAAATACCGTCTGGACATCGCCGGTGTGTCACGTCCAGGCAACTTAGCGGACACCGAGAGCCGGCGCTGTCAGTGCGTGAAAGTTCGGAACAAAGATAAATTTGTACCAGCGCTCCCCGCGCGATGTTCTCTCGGTTACCACATCGGCGTCGCGCCTTTCCCCTCGCGTCCTGTCGCCTCGCGTTTACTTATCCCGGGAAAAATGTCCACGGGGTGTTGCGTTAGAACCGGCGACTCGACCGATTATAGTAGAACAGAACTCGATCCTTGTACCACGGCGAATCGCCTCTGCCGACGCTGTTATTTATAGCGATACGCGATGAAACCGTTCTCCGCGATATTTTCTCCATTCTTCTCGTCGATTTCCTTTATCGCGAACCATCTCGAAGCGGAATTTGTAACTTTCGGCGAAAAATTTAAACGAGTGACCGTTTGGGTCCGTTTTTGAATGGGGAGAAAGTGGAGAACGTAGTTTTTTCACCTAGTCATCCGGCCCATTATTTTACACGGTCCCTAATCGTCTTCCGCGTGACGCAGCGGTATGTAACGAAGGAAGATCCTGCGTTGTAAGAGAGGACGGTGGACAATGAGGAACGTATCGGTTACAAACGCGACCGGCGCTGATCGATTCTATCGCGCGAACCTATTGCCCGCGGCTATTCTCGTCGCGGAATAACAGCGACGCCGAACGAGATATCCGCGGCGGCCGGGGCGAAGCGTGGAAGAGGAGAAAGGACGAAGAGGAGAGAAAGAGAGAGAAAGGAAGGTCTCGCGGAGTGGCCACAAAGGCATCGCGAGCATTGTCACTGACAGAACAGAAAGCTGGTATACTGACGCCACTATCATAACGTACGAGCAACATATCGCATGACAAGAGAGGCCCCGGGAACACAGGGCCCCGCTGCTGACCCCTCTGACCCCCGCTGTTTTTGTGCCGGTGCCTGTCGAGTCGGACCTTTGGGTCCTGGTCCCAAACTGCGAAACATGCCGACACGGTACGGTACCCCTGAGGCCCTCTCACGAAACTCCACCACGCGCGTGTGCGCGCGTGTATGCGCGCGTGTGTGTGCGAGGAACGCCGTGCGCTGAACCACGGACGTGAAACACGATATTCACCGTTCTGGGCCACGAACTACCATTTCGTCTTTGCCTTTTCTGCTCCTTTTGCGACGATTTTAGTACCACGTATCGAGCGCGATCGCGACCAGCCGTTTCTACTCCCTTTGCTCGCGTTGCCCTCGGGCCCGAAGTCGGAAAGCGCGGCCCCGCTGGCGAGAAAAAGGCAGAGGATCGTTCGTTCGTTGGGAAAGAGCGGAACGACGACTACAACGACGACGCAGACGCAGTTTTATCCATAAACATCGTCCGATCGGATGATCGGAGTTTGCCAATCTCGCTCACGGGCTTCGTTGTTCGCCGACAGGTGCGCGCCGATGGAAGAAAAACCGGCGAAAAGTCGGTCGGATGATTCACGGCGGCGCGGTGGATCGCGCGAGCGGGTGCGAGCGGACGCGCGCCGAATTAGGAGGATCTACGGCGCGAGCGTTGTTTACGAGGTCGCGGCGGCGCGGCGCAGCGGCAATAAGTAACGGCAATTACAAGGAAACGACGCCGGTCGCGCCACCGCTGGCCGTGTTCACGGCGCATGCTCTATTTAAATTAACCGATCGATCGGCCGTGTTCACCTCGCACATTATGCAAATGCCGTGAAAACACGTAAAAGTTTTCTGCAAAACCAATTACGCCGACGCGACATCGGCACCGTGTGCCCGGGCCCGAGTTAATTGCGAATTTTTGCGCCGTCCAGTCATTACGCCGGGGCCCGTCGCCATCCGCCGTGCTCCTTCCGTTTCGTCGCTGCCTCCTCGGCACCGATCAAACAGAAACCGAGAGGAAGCAAGAGGCCGAGAGGGCGCGGGAGAAAGAAGGCGAGCGTGAAAGGAGTATGAAAGAATGCTCTTTGGCAATTCTGCCGGGCCTGCCGGGGTGCCGGGGCACGAGCCATCATTCTTAAAGGCCAAAATCGATCCGCCGACGTAAATTGTTAGTCTTTAACGTCGCCGTGCGCGAGTTACGGCGTATTCGCCGTTTAAGGGACATTCTGTCCAATGATGTTCATTAGTAGGGAAACAGTCGGCTGGTTCACGGTTTACGAGCTGATGAGCTCGACTTGCCACTTGTGTCCTCTTAAACAGCACTGGACCCTTACCGGCCGCCTCGCTCCGATGATTCTTTACGACGTGCCACCGATTCCGTATAATTATACACGATTTTCATTAATCTCAATTACGCCGTGGAACGGCTTCCCTCCCCGCGCGTCTCCGCAGACGTAAACGGACGAATGGACCGTTTCGAGAGAGAGATCTCGAATTAATCGCGGCACGCGTCCACCGATTGCCGGTTTTTTCACACCGCCCGGCGAGGAAACCATCGGTTGGTTCACGCTCGAAATTCCAAGCAGGCCACCCTTGGATTTCCCGCGATCGGCTCGCGGATAACGCGAGCTTCTGCTCCAGATTTTCCCGCTTCCGTGAAAACAACTGGGTCGGCGACACGCTCGGGCTCGGCAAACCGTGAAGCTATAATTGCGATCCGCGGGATAGGCAGATGGCAATCTGCTAGAATGGAACGCGAGCGAGCCGCGAAGGGAGAAGGGACCGGCCGCATTACTCATTCGGACAATTTGTCCGCCGCGTCGCGACCGCCGATGAGATACGACGCCGCGTTATCCTTCCTATCGACGATTACTCCCCTTTTCCGGGTGCCGCGAGATTCACTACCGAGGCCGCTCTTTTTCCGCGCTGAGCTTCCTGCATCGTTCCTCTTCGGCTTCTCCACGCCTCTTTGCTCCTCGGCTGCTCGTAAATCACGCGACTCCGCCGCTCCAAATTCCTCCCGTAACTGCATCTACGGTAATTCACGCGCGAGAATATTCGGAACGATGTCCACCGCGCAAATCGGTCGAGATGGTAATCAGAAGAGCGGAAAAGGTTAAAGTATACGCGTCATCGAGAGTATCAAAGTACCCACTATCGAGTAATACTCTGAAAGAGGCCGAGTATCAATTAGCGTAATGGTTTAATAGTCCCTTTCGACACTGGGACCAACGTAATTAACGTTAATTAAAGCGGTGAAACGCAAATTAGTATCGACAATTTTGATTGGTTGGATAATTTTACAGCGTTTGAAAATCTGTTTTGTATTAGATTCGAAAAGATCGTGGAAATTTCTAGTCGCGCGAGCGTTCGTTGTAAGCTGTTCGCTGTAACTCTTGGCGCATAGCTATAGCTAGAGATCCGCGACGACCTCGAAGGATATGCCGCGGCTGGGTACAGCTTTTGAAGGAGTTCATTCGCGTCGGTCGTTTGTCAGTCGGGTTCACCTATTTAAACGTCAGGATCGGCGACAAGTGTCGACAGAACGACTTCACCTAAGTCAGCCTTGATACATTTCGCCCACGCGGGCATCGGAGAGCGGCTTTTCCATCTTCCGCGTCCCGTACACCTACGTGTGGCTCACCTCTTCAAGGCCGCCACAGCCCCATCATTATACCAGCTAAACGCGTGGACACGCGCGCGAGCACGCTGACGAACCGTAAACCTTTCCTCCCGGTAAACAACGTGTCCTCCTCCGCTCGTTCCCGTTTCTCCTCCTCTTCCTCCTCCTCGAACGTCGTGGTCGTCGTCGCGAAAACACCGGCCGTGAAACGGATCCAGCGAAGAAAACGGTACTTCCCTCAGCCTCCGCGCGCCTGGCCCGCCGAAAGGTCGAATCCTCCGGCAACTTTCCGGTTTCTGGGAAACGCTCCCACGCGGCCGCCAC
>NIJG01000004.1:496288-535410 GCA_002201625.1 Euglossa dilemma
CCGAGCACGACCGACTGCACGAGCTTCCACGACCAACCGCTTCCACGACACGCCGCCCGGCCCGTGTATTTTTACGGAATGCCGCGGAACGCGGCGAGGATCGGCTCTCGGCGTGTCCTTAGAAAGGATTTCGCAACGCGGCAGCAGGCTCCGACTCCGAGGCGTTTCGAGGTTCGGCCGCCTTTCCGAATCGCTGCCACAACAAAACCCCGTCGTTCCACCTTTCACTCTCGTCAAAGCAATTACAATTCCGGGCCAGCTAATAGGCGCGCGACACCGCGACGCTAAATCGCGGTTTACCGGAGAAATCCTAAGGAAGGGGGATTATCGAGGAAGGAAAAATTAGAAGAGAGTTTCCCGGCTGAACGTCTCTTTCATCGAGACGGATGGAAGTCCGCGACAAGCTTGAGCACGTGGGACGCCGGACGCCGCGTGGGCTAAAACAATTCTCGGTTAATTAAGATAATCGCTTGTTTATGACGCCATGCCACGGGCTTATCTGTCGCCGCTCGGTGAAATTCGCTCGCGACGCCGAGAAAGCGTCCGCGCGCGGCTTCTCCGCATCGCCCGAGCTAACCGTGTTTTTCTCCTCGAATTCGTCTCGCGAGCGTGGGCGTCGCGCGATTGTCTCTACTCGGACGTGTGCGTGCCGGCTCCGTTTCTCGAGAACGCATCTTCAGCTCGGCTATCGAACGGCACTCGAGAGATCTCCAGTCTCTCGATGGTTTCTTCGTGCCGTCAGAACGCCACTCGAACGTAGTATACTTGAATCGTTCCTACGGAGGCGTATGATCTAGCTTCGACTAGATTTTTTAGTTCAGGATGAAATGTACCGAAGAAACAAATCGTAACAAATCTTCTTAAGATCGTGGCAAGACACTTTCGAACCAAAGCATGTTCGGAATTTTCGGATTAAGGCGGAGGCGTACGATCTAGCTTCATTCAGGACGAAATGTTCCGATGAAACTCGGAAATTGTAACAAATCTTCTTAACACCGTGCGTTCGTGAAACGACAATTCGAATGGAAGCGAGTTCGGAATCTTTTGATTAAGGTGGATGCGTTCGATCTAGCTTCGGCTAGATCTTTTAGTTTAGGACGAAATGTCCCGGTGAAACTCGCAAATTGTAGCAAATTTCACGAACACCATCGCGTTCGTGAAACGATACTTTTCAAGGAAGCGTGTCCGGAATTGTCGGATTAAGGCGAAGAAGTTCGATCTAGCTTCGGCTAGATCTTTTAGTTCCGGAAGAAATGTCCCCATTAAAGTTGCAAATTGTACCAAATTTCCCTAACACCGACAAGTTCGTGAAACGATACTTTTAAAGGAAACGTGTCCGGAATTTTCGGATTAAGGAGGAGGTATTCAATCTAGCTTCGGCTAGATCTTTTAGTTCCGAACGAAATGTCCTCACAAAATTCGCAAATTGTAGCAAATTTCCTTAACACCGTGCGTTTGTGAAACGACAATTCGAATAGAAGCGAGTTCGGAATTCCCGAATTAAGACGGAGGTGTTTAGTCTAGCTCTTCAGCTAGATCTTTTAGTTCCGGACGATAAGTCTCCACAAAAGTCGCAAATTGTATCAAATTTCACTAACACCGTCGCGTTCGTGAAACGACACATTTAATGGAAGCACGTTGGTAATTTTCGGATTAAGGATGCGTAATCCTGCGTACAGAAGTTGCCGATGGGACACGCGATCGGGCAGTTACCCATAAGCTTCGTCGCGATCTCACTCGGGCTCTTTTCTCCGGTTTCCTCGGCAAAAATCACTGCTGAAAGTGATTTTAATAAACCGGCAACGGGCGCAAAACGATAATTCCTCGGCGACGTTTCGAGCACGTAGCCCCGCGCGCGCTCGCGCGGGCTCGATCATAATCGTTGGCATAATTAACGCGACTTTCGAGCGGCGCAGAGGATGGCTCGAGAGGCCGGGTACCGCTTGTGCAACCTCCGTACCGTGAAATTAAACGACCGCGATTAATGGTAATTCACGATCGGGTTAAGGCTGAGATTAAAGGCCGATATTACTGGTAAATCGACCTTAACGAATGCGATTCAATATCGGCAGGATGTTTACGCGATTCCCGACGCGTCTCGCTGTGCCGCAGGTGCAGGATATCGAGCGATCTCCCGGCGATCTCTCGACGATCTCTGAGGACGGATCGGCGGTGACAGACAGCGTCGAGCCCGCGAGAGCCGGTTAAAGGGGAGCACGGTTTCGCTGATCCGGTTCAGGCTGCGCCAAATGAGAAATTAACGGACGAAAATTGCACGATGTTTGCTGACGGAAGGCGAGAGAAGCGGATTGCGCTCGGAGCGTGGAACCGCGTGCCGGGTGGTCGGCATACTGGGTCACTGGGTCTAATTAGGTAATTAGCAATTTGTATCTCGACTCGATCGCAGCCCTTCCCCTTTGTTACGCAACCACCCGTGACCATTCTGGACGGTAACTCTCGAGGAAAGTCTGTCTCGTTCCACCTTCTTCCTTCTTTCCGCTCCCTTGTCCGACAATCTTTTCCTTCGAAGCTTCGAAAGAGAAAGAAAGACAGAATTTAAGGTTTAAGGAAGAAAGAGACGAAGAAGAAGAAGAAGCGAGGAAGGGAGAAAAAAATGGCGGAGAGTTAGGCTCGAACACTCGAACCCTTTCGGAGCAATTACGACGACGAGCAAGAGGGAGAGGCGGTGTAATTACTTTCGATGCGTGTTCCGGCGTCGAGGCGCAGCCGCTGGCGTCGACGTAGCTCGTAGTTGGATCAGCCCTGTCGAATACGCTTTCCGAGCTTAATCGGGCGGCCATCGAGAAAAATCGCGCGACGCTATTCGCGTCTGCGCGGCGCGTTGCGGCCGCCCGGGCAAATTGGCCGTACTTTATGTCACGCGGCGTAATTTACGCGTCGTTCGCCGCCTTTTCGCCGCGAGGTAATGAAATGGTAATAACAACGTTGCGATTCGGGGACGAGCCTCGGGCGGCCGTCATTACGCCGCTAATGTGGGAAATTGTGGCGAAACGGGGAAGGGACGCGCCGCGACGGCCCACGGGGGCCAGCCGTCGAATCTCCGGCACGATTTCTGGCGAAAGGATCGGACGATCGCGCGAACAGCGACCGGCGTTCTCTCTTTTGGGAAAGCTGCCAAGTTTCTTTCCCGTTTTATCGCCATTTTTTCCGCCGTTCGCTCGCGCTATCGAACGAGCCGCGGTCTTAGCGAGCGATCAACGAACCGACGCCATTCCGCGCAAGGAAGATAGCTCGGGCTGCGAATGGATTAGATAACGTTGACCTAGGCCAGGGATTCGCGCAATCCTTGGCAACTACCGGCACAGAGTATTTCTCTCGAGAAGATAGTCACGGATTTCGGTTTAATACTTTGCTTGCCGCACATTTCTCGAATCGCCATTGCGCTGCCGCCGGTGAGATTAACGCAAGTTCTATTACTCTGGTATTTATGCAATCGTTCGCGACATAAGCAAAGTATTTAACACGTTCCGTGCCAGACCGTTTTTTAAAGACTTTTCGTTCAGGCCGCGTGGGTCGAATTCGCCCCACGTATTTTTTGGGGGTTTAAATAAACCTATTTTTGAAGTACACTATACAATGTTTCAATAATGCAAAACCATAAATAGTAAAAAAAGGGTATATGCTTTAATATGTTTTAACCAGAAAAGCAATAAATTGAATTTTACTTAACAAAACATTGTTATGAATATCACCTATTTTAACGAACATTTCGTCTGGCCAGAACGAAAAGTCCAGCGTGGGGCATATACGCCCCATATGGCAGGGAACATGTTAAAGATTTCAATAAAACAGATTTTAGTAAATTGGGAGGGTAAAACAGTTGAAACCACAGTTCCCTATTCGTCAAACATTGCTCTGCAACAATGTATCTCCCTATACGAACATGGAAATTAACCCTTTGCACTCGACGATTTTTTCATTACAGAAAAATAGTCATTCAAAGACCTTCTGCCATAAAGCCGTCGATGTTTCAAAAATGGTAAATAGGAAATCGTTTACAAATTAAGGGGTAAAATTATATTATTTCGACATTAAAATCGACATTAAAATCGACGTTAAAATTAAAATCGATCTTTAGAATCTGATTAAATGGCGACTGAGGGTCGCCTCTCGAGTGCAAAGGGTTAAGTATCACCGCTGGAGAAAAAAAAGTCACGCGTACGTGATAGCGGGCGATAACGGTTGGCAAGCAAAAGTCACGCCAGCGTGACAGCGGTCGGCAAAGTGTTAAGGTATCTCGAATTAGGATCGACACTCGCGGTGTTAACCCTTTGCACTCGAATGGTGACTGTCAGTCGCTATTTGGTTTAATACCATAACTTAAATAACGAATACGAAACGATAAATATATTAACCCTTTGCATTCCGCTGTCTCTTTTCAGAGGACATTAAAGTTTATTAGTGATTAAGGGATAATAACTTATTCCAGAACAACTTTTTAAGAAATGTATGTTCCCTTGAAGTTTCCTCTGGAAATGGCAGTAGAAATCAAGTCAAGATATAGTAAAATTACTAAGATATATAAAAGAAGTTAATATTATTCGGAGTGTAAAGGGTTAAGAATAACTATACACGAAATGACTCGATAATCTAACCCAAACAAGTGCTTTACTGTTTTCGTTTCATTGTTAAAAGTGTTAGCGAGGGTACAAAGATATAAGAAAAGCTTCGAATTGCGTTGTTCACCACGAGAAAATTCTTCGAGCGCAAAGGGTTAATATCGTTTTAACCCCTTCCGCACTTTAATCCTTTGCGGTCCGAATTATATTTCAATTTTGTTACCAATAGCTCTTAACGTTTTTAAATTTGTTATTTGGAATTTATTTCGACTAAAATATAGGGCTATTTAAATAAATAAAGGAAGAAACAAATTCGATTAAATGTCAGTTATATTTACATTATTGTTATATTTTGTAATTTTCAAGTGTAAATATTTTGAAAGAATTTCCCAAATTGACCGCAAAGGGTTAACGGGTCTGACTCGAGATGAAAATTTGGACTCAAACCCAATTATCAGGAACCAGATTCGTGAACACAGTCGGCTCAAACATAAACATAACAAGCCTAGCTCGCAGAATGATTTTTTGCCAGTTAGGATTAGAGTTTACTTCCTCAACAGCAGTATCGCATAAAACTGACTATATCACAGGTATCACAGGTATTTACATTTCGATTCGTATCGTTTTGGGCCCGAGTTTAGATAAATGGAACGGTAAGGGGTTAATATCACTATTCGAAATCGAAACGAAGAAAGACTCGTAACTCGTGTTACGAGTGAGAGAAACAGAGTTGGCAGAGGACTACAGTAGAGGTACTGGCCCAGGTAGCGATATGGCGATTTCGATATCTGGAAAAGGAACGACAGGAGCGGAGGCATAGCCAAAATTATTCGCACGCGAATAGACCGATAAATAAGCCGCGGGCTGTTCGGGATGAACTCGAATGGCTGATTCGGGGCCAATTTCAACAGCGCGCGTTTGCCATGCACGATGTACCGCTGTTCCGACCCGCTGCTATCGTTGACGTACTCGTGATATCGCGTTAAATAAACGTTATTCGGCCTGTTCATTATCGCGAACGACATAATGGACTCGTGGCCAACGCGAATCGTGTCCTTCGACGTGTTTACCGTCAATAATGTCAAGCAGAATTCGAATCGACGCGAGCCCTGTTCTCTAGTGAGTTTGTTCGTACCTTGCCAAGAATGCCCCGGTATTCTCGCATGCCAACAAAAATATTGTACATAATCGAATACGCCAGTAAACATCGTCGCCCTGATAGCAAGCATCCCGCCAATTTTCTCCTCTGCTAGTTTCCACAGGTGTTCATCCTCGATTCGAACGTCGTTAGACCCCTCTGCTCTGCCACTTTTCCACCGACTGTCAAACGAAAGTGCAGAAACTTCAATGACGATTCTCGCTTTAGCGCTTGGCCAGCGTAATAACCTGGGATCAGCCGGTGGCAATTGTCGCAATCTCAATTTACCGCATACCGAGGCTCGCATACCGCGCTGAAACTCATTCCGCGCTATCTAGACCGGGAACGAAATCTCGGAGAAAAACAAAGACACGCTCGATCGTAAGTCTCGGCCGATCTACGCCACGTCGAGTCATGAAGGCTTCCGTTCAGGTACCATCGAACCATTCGTTGGGCTTCCACCGTTTCGCAATCGCGAACCGAGAATTCACGGTGAGGATCGAGACTTTGAACGAAAACGCAGGCAACGGGTTAATAGAGGTGAGTCCAAGAGGCGAAATTTCGGAGAACAACAAAGACACGTTCGATCGTAAGTCTGAGCCGATCTACGCCGCGTCCAGTCGCGAAAGCTTCCGTCCAGGTATCATCGAATCATTCGTTGAACTTCCAACGCTTCACAACAGTGAATCGAGAATCCACGGCGAGGATCGAGGCTTTGAACGGAAGCGCGGACAATGGGTTAAAAGAGGTGACGTCAAGTGGTGAAATCTCGGAGAACAACAAAGACACGCTCGATCGTAAGTCTCGGTCAATCTACGCAGCGTCCAGTCGTGAAAGCTTCCGTCTAAGTACCATCGAACTTCCTTTTTGTAATCGCGAAACGAGAATCCACGGCGACAATCAAGACTTTGAACGAAAGCGCGAACAACAGGTTGAGATGACTCGAGAAGCTGAAATCTCGGAGAGAAACAAAGACACGCTCGATCATGAGTTTCCGCTGATCTACGCCGCGTCGAGTCGTGAAAGCTTCCGTTCAAGTACCATTGAATCATTCCGTCGAGCTTCCTTTTCGTAACCACAGGAATGCATGGTGAGTTCGAGTCGAGGATCGAGACTTCGAACGAAAGCAGAGACCAATGGGTTAAGAGAGATGACTCGAGGAACTGAAATCTTGGAGGAAAACAAAGACACGCTCGATCGTAAGTTTCAGCCGATCTACGCATCGTCCAGTCACGAAAGCTTCTGTCCAGGTACCATCGAACCATTCGTCGTGCATCAACCGCTTCACAATCGTGAACCGAGAGTCCACGGCGAGGATCGAGGCTTTGAACGAATGCGCGGAAAACGGCTTAAGAGAAGTAACTCGAAGAGGTGAAATCTCGTAGAAAAACAAAGACTCGCTCAATCGTGAGTTTCCGCCGATCGACGTCGCCTCGAGTCTCGAAAGCTTCCATCAAGGTACCATCGAACCATTCGTCAAGCTTCTTTCTCGCAACCGCGAGAATTCACGGTGAGTTCGCGTCGAGGATCGAGGCTTCGAACGAAAGCGGAGACCAACGGGTTAAGAGAGGTGACTCGAGGAGGTGTCGCGAGGAATTCGCGATGAATTCGCGATGGAAGTTGAGGGATTGGATCTCCGCGGCGAACACGGAGGACGAATCGACGGCGATCGATCAGAGATGGTCTCTGCCGGCGAGCGGAACGCGCGGAACGATCAGGCCGGATCGATCTCGCGAAATTTCGATCTACCCTCGCGCGCGAGATACGCGGACCTCTCTGGCATGCGGTCTGTCCGCTGGTAGAACGCCGGACAATTTCTTCGTCGAAGGTATTACACCGATTTAATCTCGGGGATCTGTGATGCGAGGCTGAGAGCTCGGCTCGACGAGCGGAACGGCTCGGAGGAATTAAAGCGGACTACGCAGAGGATCAATGGCTTTTGTTTCCTCTGGCTCGATGGCCATAATCGAGAGGCGGTCTAGCACGCTTCCGCGTGTCTGTCGCCCGGAAACGGCGAATCCGCGATTATGGATCGACGCGACGACACGCTCGGGAATCCTTGGGCTGGCGCTGGCCCACTAAGGGAAACCGCGTGTAAACGGCCAATTAAGAACGTTCGTTTCCACGGCACGCTGTCGCCGCGATGTTTATTAGTCGTCGGTGGGTAGCCTTGATCGTCGGGCTTCCACGTCTGCTTTATTAAATATTCCAATCGGAATCGATTCGCGAGACGGACGGAGAGATCTCCACGGATACATCGGGCCCGATCGAATCCAGCGCATTCCTCGCTGCTATGTCACGATGAAATCGAATAAAAGAGACGAATCCGCACGGGTTAGAAGGATAGTTGGCTCGTTACTGGGACCGAGGATATTTCCAGGTAGCGGCGCGCGCGCGTCAGGTGTTCCGAGTTACGATAACGTCTAATAACAGCGGCGATGGAAGCCGATGGAAGGCGACGGACAGGCGCGAAGAGAGACAAGCAGAGGAAAAGGAGGAAGGAGAAGGCCAGCGGTGCGACACGGTGCGACACGGGGCCGAGGGCCAGGTGGCCGACCGATTTGCCGCGACCACAATGACGCGTGGGCCCTGGAATTGTCCTGCGTCCGGCCTTTTTCCCTTCTCCTCTATCCTCGTCGCGGTGACGAAACCAGCCGTGAGAGACTCCTGCGAGAAATTGCCTCGCATCCAACCTCTCCTCTCCTCTCCTATCCTATCCGTGTCTCTCTAGCCTCCTTGCGCGGGAGTACCGCTCTGATTTACGACCGCTTCGCGTGCACCAGGTGTCGCGGTCGAACCTGCATTGTTTGTTTCTACTATCGCCGGATAGTTCTGTTCGACGTGCGATGGACCGCGTCGCGACGCGTTAATATCTTGAGGACATAGCAATTTCGACGTTCCGTCTGTCGATATCAGGTATCGCAAAGCATCTCTTTACGTAAATTTTTCTTAAAATAAAATTTACGCGAGTAAAGATGGGAAAAATTGAATTATTGAATGGGGATAGAGAGAGATAAGGGGCGTCGCGTTGCCATAACTCGGGGCCTATATTCGAAGTACCCGGTTCGAAGACGGAAAGCCAATTAACCCAGATACGCGAGCGAAAGGGCGTGTAATGGAAGGAAAGGAAAGAACGTAGGACGAGCGAAGGTAAAAGTGTCGTGGCGGCTTCGCCTCGAATTAGGCGTCTCCGGGCACGAACGCTCGCGGAAGGAAGAGACGATGTCCCGTTTAATTCGTCGCGCGTGGGCGTCGGCTAAGAAACGATTCTAGCGTCGGCCAGCGTCAGCACTCGGTCACCGGAGTTCTTTGGCTCAGAGATCCCTCTCCGACGCCTCGGCACCGCACCCCGCCCGCCGATCTCACAGCCTTGAATACCAACGATCGTCACTTCCTTCCTCCCGTCAATGTTTTCCGTCGCACTGGCTACTGAATTTCAATTCGACGCCTCCTTTCGATGCACGAATTCCGGCCGCTTGTCCGATCGTAATCCACTTCGGCGAATCCCGAGGAAACGAGTCCACAATTCCCGATATTCCGCAATTTTGTCTTTCACACTTCCTCCGTGAGTCGACATATGACAGAGCTTATGAAAGTATCGAGAAATTTAATTAACACGTTACCGCAAATGACGGTCATAGCCTTCGAGAGTTTTTTTGAAAAAACTGAGCTAAATGTGATAATTTTCACTTCCAAACATATAACTTACACTCGATTTCATCTNTTGTCAGTGGCTTGAGTCTGAAGTCAGACATTGTGCATGAAATTGTTATAAAGTACTTACAAATTTTATTTACGAATTGTGAAATATACATACAAATATATATAAAAATAAGCCAACACTTTGTATCCCATGTTTTTAAGAAGTTCATTACTGAGTTATACTTCAATTATAATTATTGTTCATTTTGACTCTTTTGTTTGACGAATTGTTTTTTTTTATATTAAAGCTAAATGTGATAATTTTCACTTCCAAACATATAACTTACACTCGATTTCATCTGACAGTCACAAGCAGTTGAAAAAAATGTGTTTCTGAGCACGATTGTCGAATTAAAAGTGTGCGGCAACGTGTTATTAACAGGAACCAAATTATCGTGAGAAAATTAGACAACGATTTCCGATTAAAAGATTTTTCTTTTCGGAAAAGTAATACGAATATAAAATTACAGGGATAGTTCAGGTAACGCGAATATACACGCTTCCACGTAAACGCAGGAATTAAAGCAGAAAATAGAAATCGGAAATAGACAGCGGAGAACGTTACCTCGACTAACTCCAGGAACGGTCGTTAATACGGTGTAACGAAGATAAACGAGTACTTTGCATCCATCTCGATAAAACTGGACGTTAATTTCGTCGTAAGCAACTGCATACTTGCAGTGACAGAAGCGGAGCGTCCTCGGTTAGCCGCGCTATTAAAATCGGCGATAACCACCGGACGAGGAATAAATTATATCCCCGGTATCGTTGCCCGTTACTCGAATCGTGTCACCCCTATACTCGGATCTCGGGAGTACCTAAACCGAATACCCGCGACAAAGTCGAGGATCGAGTCGGCGTCGGTTATCGATAAAACCTCGACGGGACTACCCGCATAACCGAGCGGACGAGAAACCCCGGCACGGTCCATAAAACGCGTGGAAATACCAGGGATTACGATCGAGGGATCGGGAAGGTGGCCGTGGTGTAAATCAAAGGGAATCGCCGGTGTCCGCGACAGAAGCGTGGCGCTCTTCGCTCGCGCGCGCGCGCGTGGAACGAGCTAGGAAGGATCGGAAGCGGAGGAGCCGGGAGTGAAAATGGTCGGCGCGATTGTCGGTGGATCGGCACGTGGCTCGTCGCCGGGCCATTATAAAACACCGTGTTACGTGCGTGGGTCGGCCGCGTAAGCATCGCTAGGTGTGCGCGTGCGTTTTTTCGCGCTCGCGCGGCGCGAACGCGCGAACGCGCTTGGCGCGCGAGGATTTTTACGGTGACGAGGCGGCGCAGAGGCCGGCGTGTACGTACGCGGCGATTTCAATGCGATACTTTCAGCCGCGGTCTCCGATTCGACATATCTCGATCCGGTTCGCCCACGGGAACCCGGGGCACGTCGATGTGTATGAATATGCAACGATAACGCGCGCGATTTATTTATAAGTATGACGCGGGGATCGATCCCTCGAGGAGGCAGGCATGAAAAATCGACATAATATTATCAAAACGCGATATTACGAAACGGCCGATGGAAAGCGCCCCGCTATCTCGGAATTGCACGCGTCCAGGCTTCGAGCGAGAACGCCGCAGCACGCGCCGCTATACACGGTGAGCGGATTAACGTCGCGCATTGTTTCGTCGCGCGTTCCGCGCGAGGAAGCTCGCCGCCGTGATTTATCGCCGCGCGGACCGACGGGGCGAGAAGCGTAGAGAACGGTTTCTAGATAGCCTCTTGAACCGTGAGTGTCCGCGCGGACGCAGCGTGATCTAGGCGAAGCGTACCGGAACACCGGAATCTTGCGAAATTTCGTAGGATCGGCGGATTCGGAGCGGTTGAAAGACGTAACGCGAGGAGGCTATTTATAACGGGGGGAAAAAAGGCGGGCCGATGGTCGGGAATAAAAGTGGGATCTCGCGCAACGAGTTTCCCGCGGTCTCGAGCGGCGCGCAACTTTTCCACATAACTGGATCACTCTTGAACGCGAGCGAATAATAAAAGAGTTCTTCGAAGTGGTTCACCCTGTACAGCGCGGGGAACGCTTGGCGTCGTGTGTCCGCCTTCGATTTTTCCTTCCTCACCGGATTTTTGTCACGGTTACACACTATCGTATGAATTGTGGACCAGTCCCGGCCGATTGGTTATCTCGCGAGCGGGCCGCGCGCGCCGTTACGTTGCGCCGCGCGCCGCGGCGCGCCGCGTTCCGAGTTAATTCGAGAGTACACGCGCGCGACACGCGATAAATTAGATAGAACGTAAACGAGATTGTCGGAACTATTCTCGATCCGCGAAATCGATCGCCGCGTAATTTATGCCCGACACGTGTGGGATTATGAGCGGTGTCTCTCTCGCCTTATCTCCGCTCCGTGCATTTTTCTCATCCTCTCCTCTCGCGCCTCTTCCCCGCTTGGATCCGAGAGCGCGCGATGTCACTCGTGCGAGCAAGGAAATTCGCGTCTAACAGGGATCTCGCGGTGCCGCGCGGCGGATCGGCCGTACTCGAAATGGAAGCCGATAAGTTAAGAGACTCGTTAAAATCCACGCCGCTCCGTATTGGACGGAGGGAAGGTAGGCGTCGTAAATCATCGAACGTCGGGCAGAGATTTCGACGCGACAGGGTGACGGGACGGGGAGCAGAGCCGAAAGTTACGATCCTGCTTTTCGTTTAATTAATTTCACCGTACGAAAGATCCGGCCGCGCGCGTGTAACGCAACCGCGGTCTCGCGCGTAGAAAAACGGTGTTTCTCGTGTCGCCGCCCCGGTAATTGGACGTCGAGCGGATTTTTCAAGCAGCACGCCAACTCGGCCGTATAATTAAGCCCGGTAAAGGCATACCGAGCGACTTTTAGCGTTTAGAGGAAAAAGCGCGAACACGGCGATTCCCCGGCGATTCCGAGGCGATTCCGAGGCGATTGCTCGCGGAGCGGAAGCCGCCCCTTTCNCCGAGCCGAAGTGGGTTAAACTCGGGCCGGTAGGAGCTGGTAGGACGTTTCGCTCAGGGCCGTCTCGCGGCGGACGTCCTCCGAGAGACGACGCTCGGCGGTGGCTCCGGAGCGCGCAAGGCCGTAAAAGCCGACGCCGGACGCTTTTACGGCCAGCAGAGCCGAAAGTTACGATCCTGCTTTTCGTTTAATTAATTTCACCGTAAGCGCCCTCGAAAGATCCGGCCGCGCGCGTGTAACGCAACCGCGGTCTCGCGCGTAGAAAAACGGTGTTTCTCGTGTCGCCGCCCCGGTAATTGGACGTCGAGCGGATTTTTCAAGCAGCACGCCAACTCGGCCGTATAATTAAGCCCGGTAAAGGCATACCGAGCGACTTTTAGCGTTTAGAGGAAAAAGCGCGAACACGGCGATTCCCCGGCGATTCCGAGGCGATTCCGAGGCGATTGCTCGCGGAGCGGAAGCCGCCCCTTTCGCGGCCAAGGGTCCCGCGAATCCGCGCGACGCTCGCGTGAAGAAGCGGTCGACACGAGGCCGCTCTTCGCTCGCTTTTTGCCCCCGCCAGCCAGCCGCGCAACTCGCGCGATTGCGACAGTTCGCTGATTTGCATACTAGAGGTCCGGATCGTTTAACGAGTTCGCGCCAGCCGCCGACAGGTGGTTGACTCTTGTCGCGAACCTCGCTCCGAAGACGTTCGCGCGAGCGATTCTTTTTTTTCTTCCGTTCGGTACGAGCCGAGCGGAGGGCGCGTCCATTTTCGCCCTCGAATCCAACTAATTTGCATACGCCTATTTCCATCGAACCGGTCGAGTCACCGGTTCATGCGCCGAACTTCTTTACAATCGGATACCGGGTAATTCAGCGAACGCGATAATAGATAAACGACGGAAGAAACGAACTCTGTCTTTTTTTCCGCGAATTTCAAACGAGGATAGAGGATAAGGAGCACTAACAGCTGTATAAGTTTGTGTAACCGACGCTTGGAAAGCGAGTGTATCGTAGATATCTCGTTATTGTACGCGGATTATACGTTACGCCATTGTAATTATTCCGCACGCATATCGCTTACGCTGGAAACAGATATCGACGCGATTTTATTGCTATTGCGACGCGTTTTTCGCTGCGAAAGGGTATAAATTCTTCGAGCAAATGGCAAATGGACGGAACAGACCGAGCGTAAATCTCGAGAAGAAACGAGATAAAAGAAACAGATAGATATCGAAAAGTCGATTACCCGCGGACTCGTCTATGAAAAAATCGCGACTAGCGCTCGTGCAACGCGATAAACCGCGCCGTGTTGCGTCTCAGATACGCTTATCATCGCGACGCACTTTTCCGCTTTTTCTCTTCTTATTCGCACACGCACCGTGAAGCTAATAGTTGCGAAAGACGCGTCGAGTCGCAAAGAAAACGAAACTCGATTACACAGCAAACTCTATGCAAAAATCGGCAAGAAATCGCGATGGAAACTTCCGAAAATTCGATATCTCGGGAAACACTGTCGTGGCAAGGTTAAGAGAAGCCTCGCCTGCTGGTTCTCGCGCTAATTAACCGCTTACGGGCGAAATTATTTCGCTGGCCGGATAAAGTAAGAAATTTCGCATGAGATAAGGCCCCCGTTGACGCGTTCACGATCGTTAAGAGGCCGATATTCATCGGATAACTCGCGTCTCGTAAAGCACGGGACGTATCCCTGGCGTGGCGGAGGAGAAGAGAAAAAGGTCGCGGAGAAAAGTGACGAAACCGACAGCGTCGGATGCGGGATTTTTAATTAAAAGTTAAAAAACGGCCGCTCGGCGACGGTGGGCCGGCGCGGTTCGAGGCGTCGGGGGGCCGGGAGGAGCGTCTTTCGTTAGGAAACCGGGGGATATCGGTTTAATCGGTCGCCGTGGCCAATTAGCCGGCCGTTACGAAATTCGTTGGGCCAGGCAGAGGAGCGAGGAGGTGAAAATGCGGCGAGTTTCCTCGAGAGGCGGCCGTGGCAGGGGCCGGGGACAAAAACAAGCCAGGCCGCCGGCTCGGCCGCTGTTATAATGGAAAACGAGCTCGTCGCGTGGGACGTTTCATTAATGAAGATGTCTCGTTAATCGTTGGCCGAGGTTATCGGCTCGCCGGTGGCCGCAGACCTCCTCCTCTCTCCTAATTTCCATGCGATTTTTCCTCTAAAAACGGTCTCCGAGTATCGTTCAACTACGACCGACGCGAGGATTAGCCAACCAAGTAGTACTCGAATCGCAGAGAAACTCGGGAGATTGGCGAGTGAAAGAGGTGTCGGAGCGGAATCTCGGGATAGCCGAGAGGAGACGCTCGATTCCGTGTGCGAGACGCGTCGTGGAATCCAGGCGCCGGCCGCGGCTCGTGAGCCTCGATCAGCTTCTTCTCTTCTTCCTCTCGTTTTTTAAAACCGACTCGCCGCCGGAACGTGTTCCTCGCCGCGTGGAATGCCGAAATTATTGCACCGTATGGGCGCGCAATGTCCGGCGAGCGCGATAAACCCGGCGGAACGAAAGGAAACGCGTGGTGGAAGCGGGCGGTGTCTCGCGCGCGCGCCTTCGACGTTATTACGAATCGGGGTCCGAATTATTGGCCCTGGGGGACGAGCGGGGGACCGTCAAACGCGATAAACCGGTGGCGCGTACGCGAGAGGACTCGGCGTAACTCGTTACAGGCGGAGCCCGTCTAACGATAGCATCGCGCTGTCGTGCTCTCTCGGCCGGGGCCACGGCGTCGCGTCGCGTCGCCCCGGCGAATTCACGAGGACGACGGACGTACCCCGCGAGACGAGCGGATCTCGGCGAGGCGGCAGAGAAACGAAGAGGGAAAGAGAGCGAGGGATACCCGGTAAAGTCTCAAATCGGCCCGCACCCTTCTGCCAGCAGAATTTACGATTGTCCACGCGAAAGCGTAGGTAATCGTCGATGATATCACCGTTATAAATAGGCACGCCTCCTGTCTCCCGTATATTTATACCCGCACACAGCCGCGCGACCGCGTACACCTACCTGTCCGCACGAATATTCGCGCTCGCGCTCCTTCCTTCTCCGTTCCTCGCCGCTCGCCGCGAGAGCGCGCGCGTTGCACGCGCGTGTGCGCCGCGTACGCACGCGTGCACACAGGTGCAGCGCGGCCGGAGAAGGTGCGCGCAACTTGTCTCGGAACAGTGACGTCGGAATTACGGGGGCAGCGGCCCACCGCGGTTTTCACGCGGGAAAACCTTCTCGCGGGAACGCCGCGTTCCGGATACTCCACATAGCGGCTTCGCCGCTGGCCTCAGGGGGCGAGAAGTCTGCTTGCTTTCCCTCCAACGCGCCGCGGTTCCGCTCTCGAAGGACGAGAGGAGCGGGATCGTGCTCGCGATACTCGCGGATATATCGGGACAAAGCCTGGCGATCTATGAAACAACGAGGAAAGTCTCGGTGCTGCGCCGCTGTTAATCGCTCAAAATGAACAGCGACTGTTTTCTTTTCTAAAAATCTTTGACTTTTCAATATTTTCAGTGGAGTGTTACGTCATTAACGAGAGATATCGGCAGGTAGAGGATCGAATCAAAGGAGAGTATACGTCTTTCTACTGCGGCGAATTTTAAAAACAGCAACAAAGTACGTAAACGCGAGTAAAGAGTTCGCAAACGTGGACGCGAATCGTTTAGAAACGAAATTAACGCGTTTGTAAGCGTTTCAGGTGATGGAAGGAGCGACGTCGACGCCACTGCGGGCAGGTACGCGGTCCGCGAGCGGCGACGCGTACGCGTCCCGGTGCCCGGCGTGTGCGTGAGAGGAGAGCTCGGTTCGTCGGCTGGCAAAAAGTAATTGCAGAAAAAGGCGGCCGATAAACGCGACAAAATGACGTTCTAAAGACTGCGGCCGGTGGTCCGCGGCTTTAATGAGGCACGTCGGTGGATCTACCCGCGGCTGCTCGCTCCGATCCGCCCGGGCGTACCGGCGACAAGAAGGAAGGGCAGAGAGGATCGGACGCGGAACAAACGCACCGCGGGGGTCGGCCGCGCGTCTCCGCCTGGACGTATTTATACGTCGATCGATCGTACTCGCGTCGCTCGCGTGCTGCGGGGGATAACGTATGCGAACGCGGCAAAAAGCGAACCGCGGCTCGTTTGCCGGAGGTGAAATCAATTTTCGGCCGGCAACATTTTGCCGCGTCTCCTGCTAGCCCCGTCTCGCTCCTCGTAGTCCCGCCGTCGCCGTCGCCGCCGCGCCGCCGCCGCGTCGTCGACAGCGTTGCGGGCGTCCNTCGTTTGCCGGAGGTGAAATCAATTTTCGGCCGGCAACATTTTGCCGCGTCTCCTGCTAGCCCCGTCTCGCTCCTCGTAGTCCCGCCGTCGCCGTCGCCGCCGCGCCGCCGCCGCGTCGTCGAGAGCGTTGCGTGCGTCCTCGGCTCCGCGTCGAGCGCCGCGTTCCCGGCCGCGATGAGTTATTACTGCTCGCTCGCTGTATTGTTGTTCGACGGTGTTGCGAGAACCGATGTCGGGACGATGTTACGTCCAGCTCGCGCCGGTGGTCGGTATAACTTTCTTGCGACCGGTCGCTCGATATTAACCTCTCGTCTCCTCTTCTCTCCTCTCGCGCCGACCATTATTCGATCACGCGCCGTCCAGACCCGATGGATTTCCCTCTAATAACCACTTGCGAGACGAAACGACGAATTTCACGAGTCTGGCGGCTTTCCAACTCCTCCGCGTGATCGGTAGCGATCGAAAGTATCCGCGTGACGACGCGTAGCCACGCGAAATTCCCGTGAATTGAAACCGCGCGCGTATCCTCGGCGATCGAACGGCAATTACCGGCGAGCGATTACACGTGGAACGGGGGCATAATGGCGAGGGCTGCGTGGAAGATGGCGGGCCCGCTCCGCGGATTACAGGCGTACGCCGCGCGCGGGTACTGACAGCCGGGATAACTGCAACGCAGAGTTGCACGCAAGTTTGTTGCGCGATTACAGAGGCCGTCGCGCATAATAACCGGGGGCCGCGCGACCGGCAACCGATCGGAAGCGAACGTCGTCGCGAGGCGGACCGTTAGCCGGTTTCATCGGTTATTCCGGACGTCGAGACCGACACTTCCTCCTCCGCGCGCGCTGGAAGTCGGGATCGACGCTTATCGGGGGCGTGGACGTGCTCGCGATGCAACGGGAAGCTTCGATCGCGAGCGAGATTTCTCCTTCCGATCTAGCAACGGTCGGACAGAGACTCGGTTGTTACCGGCGTTTCCTGAATCGGTTAAATTTCGATGGTCAGGTGGAGAAGTGGTCGCGTTCTTCGCGATGCGAATAAAAGGGAAGGATCGCGGCTGGTTGTGGTTCCTTTGGTTACCGCTGGGAGGAAAGAACGTTAATTCGTGGCAGGACATAAACCGGCATGGCGACCGATAGAATTCAGGGTACGTGGATCTTCCGTTACGACGCCGCGGCAACGATGTCGCGATGGAGGGTACACGGTGACGGTGCAGGCCCCGTTGCACGGGGTCCGAGGCGGATCGGTGGCCGCGGGAGCGGATAAAAAGGTGGCAGGCTCGGATCGAATCGGATCGGATCGGATCGGTGGTGGATCGTCCAGAAAACGGCGAGGGACTCGCGGGATCGTTGACGAAACACGAATCGCTGGCTGCCGGCAAGAACTGGAGCCTACGCCGGCGCGGCGTTCTCGTTTAAGGGTCATAAAGCGCGACGACAAGGGCAGCCGTGCAAAAAGGGAGCAATAAAATGTAAATGTACTCACATTCCTTGTTGCGATCCATGGCGTGTTGAAGCGGCGAGTCGTCGACCTCCGCCTTCGGCGGCGACTGATTACCCTCGGCCATCTCTGCGCCCGATCCTGGAACACCCGCGGTCTTCCTTCCTGCCACGTCCGCCGCTTTATCCTGCTGCGGCGAGGGCTTCGTGCCTTTCTTACCGTTTCCAGCGTCCCTGCGGGTCCGAGCGCGGACCGAAACGAGCAAAACGTGCCGTTTTGTGAATTAATCTTTCATACGTCGATACGTCGAGCCGAGGAACGGATCGACCATCGAATCGCGGTGCCGTCGTGTCGAAGGAACAGGATGGGCAGCAGCAGCAGGAGGAGGAGACAAGAGACGATCGAGGAGGAGAGGACTCGCCGGCAAAACGAGTGTCAATCGGTCCCGAGTCCATCCTCCGGCCCGTGTTTTTGTCGATGATGAAGGAATGACGGATCAATCGACACTCGATCCAGCCGAACGGAACGTTTTCATCAGAAAGCGACGAAAACCGCTCTCTCTTCTCCTCTTCCTCTCCTCTCCGACCGCGAGTGACTGACCCCTCGCGCGGCACCGAGGCAAGAAACCCTTCGGGGATATTACCGTATCCACCGACTCGCTCCTCTCTCCGGCCGTTCTCATAGATCCCGATCGAACCATCGTTTTTCCCCGACAAACTCGCGTAACGAGCTCTCTCCGACGTTCCGCGGAACCTTCATCCGCTTCGCGTTCGCTGCGGATCCACTTCGGATCCGCTTCGGGTCTAGCAACGCTTCGCGATTCGTCCTCGGAATTTCCACCGTCCCGAGATAGCATTGCCTGGATTATTTCGACCAAGAAGAAATTAACCGCCTCGTATCACCTCGTAGAGAATCGCACGCGACCGTTTCGCGCGCGTAAACGCTGTCTTATCCGCGATCTGGCGCGTTCGTGTCCACAAATTTCCATCGGGAACCTCGTCGGCGGAACAACGCTCGCTCCCCGACGCGTCCGCACACGCGACGTCCATCGGTGGACGCCATCGTCGCCTCGTTTATCGCTAAGGACCTCCTTCTCGGCCGTGAGACGCGGATTTTTCCCGCTGCCGCGGACGCAGCGAACAAAAGTAGCCAATTAAAGTTTATCAGAAAACACGTACGCGGAGGCAGTTTCGAGGGGCCCCGGCAACTTTGTTACGATCCACGCGGCACCGCGCTATCTCCTGCTTTATTAAGCGTTATTTACGTTACTGCCCGCGCGCGGGTACAGGCCTTCTGCTCCTCCGCGAGATGATTTAGCGCGCGTGATAAGCCGCGATATAACATCGATACGCTTTATCTCGCGGCGAAAGCGTGGAACGCGCCTCGATCCGCGGTAACACGCGTCGCTCGTTCGCCCGGCGATATCTCGAGGCGTCCGCGCGCGTAAAACCGGGTCATTCGAGGCGGGTACGCTTATAAAACGCCCGGCGGGGAGATAAGGGCACCGGGAACCGCGGAAACCCCGGGACGAAATTGCTGACGGTCGATGGAACCGAGAGAGAGAGAGAGAGAGAGAAAGTCCTCGGAAGCGGAGATCGCTCGTCAGCCGGGCCCGATAGGAAGGTGCCGGTCCCAGCGTTTACGACGCGCTGCTACGATTACGCGCCGACGCTAACTCTCGAGAATCGTCGACGGAGACCACGTTTCTACCGCAATTCCAAGATTATCGCGACCGACTTTGCGCTCGATAGAAATAATAAGCCGATGAATCGTGAAAGCGAATCGGTTCTGACGCGTTACGTCACTCCTCGCGCAACGACACGCGTCGCAACGCGATAATTTGGCAAACACTACGTTGCTACGATTATTTCTCATGTTTCGTTAACTCGGCAGTTTTCGTCGCTCGATTAATAGATAATCTTGAACGGTACGACACACCGATCGTCTCGAGTTCGCTTTTTGACCTACTGCCAGGAGCGTCAGACCTAACGGATCGCGTGACCGAGCTTTCGTTAAAAAATTCGCGCGTTCCATAGAGAACCTCGATGGTTTCGAAGAAATCGGAGAAGCTTCGAGTGAGGGATGCAACTCGGAAGGGTCAATCGCTCGATTGGGAATAGAGAAGCTGGAGGATGGCATTTAATTTTATCGGGACTAGTCACCTCTCGTCTTTGGATTCGCGTCTGGCTTCCTTCCTGTCCCTCTCCTTGTCCTTCAGGCTGTCCGCCTTCTTCGCCTTCGACTTCGACTTGGAATCACCTTTGGCGACCTTGTGATCAAGGCCGGCGCTGCCGTCGGCGGCCACGATGCCCTCGGCGTTCAACTGACCACCGGAAGTGCTCGACGAGGAGGAAGTGGAGGCTCGGGTGTTAGTATAGTCCTGCACGAGGAGCGGACCTCGTTATCCGGGATTCGTTCAAGGACGCTCGAGGGCCATCGATACGGGCGAGACGGGGGACGGGATAGGGCAAGCAGCTTACCTTAAACCACTCCGGGTATATAGCGCTGATGGTGTCCAGAAGATCCTGATCGAGCTGAATCCTCCAGAACGGGGAGCCGCTGTCCAACCTGTGGCCAGACTCTGCGAACATCGAAATAGAACGAGGCGTTACATCGGTGCGCTGCGGTGTAATGCCGTAACGAGAGAAAGTCCTCGAGTGGTTAGTCGAGGAGGGTCGCGCAGGGTCGCCAAGGTCGCGTCACTGGCGGTCAAGGTCACCGGCGGGTCACCGCGGGTCATCGAGATGGCGTGACTGGCACCGGAGCCGATTGGAAAGTTACCGAACAGCTGGCGACACGGCTCGCCGGCCCGTTTAAAGGACACTCTCCGTTCGCGAACGTTCGCACAACCTGGGTTGGATAAATAAAATGGCGTCGGTCGAGGAAGAAAAGTCAAAGCACCGTGGAGCCTGGTTTCCCGAGGCTCGGGTAAACGGTCGGGAACCTTGGCGGGTGAAACCGGTAAAAGCGCGACGATAAAATTCGCCGTAGCGAGGCATTATTTTTTTCCTCGGCGCGAGCGAGCGCGCGCGCGCGCGCGCGTGGTCGGGCCGAGTCCGCGGGAGAAACGATCGACTCCGAGGAGGCAGAGTCAACAACATAAATCCCATCGGCGGCGATACGGTCCCAATCGACGACGCATCGTTTGCTATCGCAGCGCGAGCGATAAAACACGGTGGTGCAGCGGCGAACGAGAGTCCAAGTTTTTCTGGCAATTCTATCGAACGCGGATCGTCGCGGATCGGCGACCTCATCGATCACCGGGCGAATTCGCCGCGATTAAATATAGGATTTAGAGTGTGCAAGCGGTTACGACCCACCGCGCGAAGGCTGACCGGTTGGGCCCTAAGGAGTCATTCCCACCGCATAAGGGCTAATGGTACCCCGACGACCAATAGCCCGAAGGCGTATCAAAACCTCACGGAATGCCGGCCGCGCCGTTTCTTTCGTGGATTCCACGGGATTCCCTGCCTAATTTAAACGTTCGTCCCTGCCGGTTGCCGCTGCAAGGGATCACCTCTGGACACGAAGCAGACGAAGGACGAGAAATCTGTCCCTGCGCACCGGGTTTCGTTCGGCGTCGTGGCGGGGAGACGCCCGAGGGGTCGGACGGGCGGAACACCTCGTTACGACGACATTCTACGGGCGAGACGCGTGCCCTGCCTTCGTGATCGAGCCACGAATCGGGTAGACGGAGATCGGAAAAAGGAGGAAGAGCGGTCCCGCGGGACTTTCGGACCGCGAGCCGACAGAAAACACCGGTTACAGCCAGACCGTCTTCTCGACTCTTAAGTAACCGCCCGGAAAAACCAACTTTCCTCCCCCGGTCCTTCGTTAATCTAACCCACGCCCGCCATCGCGTCGTGGAAACGCCTCGAGTCTCTTCTACGTCGGCGTGTGAATCGCCGAATCGTTTCCAAGATCGTTTCCTTCCGATCCGAGTTCCTCTCGGAGAATTCTAAGAGACTCCTAATTTTTTGAGCGAGTAAAAATAGACGAAGAGACGAATCGGAACCAGGAAGACCTCGAACGGGGGGCTATCCCCTGAGGACCGAAGCGGTCCAAGGCGGAAAGGAAAGGACGTCGGAGTGGCATCGCGACGTCCCGGTCGAAGAGGATTTCACCTTAACCCAATAAGCGATTAGCGGGCCGCGATGCCGGGAGAGCGGAATAAATGGTCAATCAGTATGCGCGCGCCGGACAATCCGCTGTAAATCACGCCGTGAATCATTCGTCGACATAAATCTAGCCTCGGAACGGTGATCAATGCGATCCCGACCGGTCCCGGACACATTAGTTAAACGCTGTGCATGCCGTCGTTTACGGGACACGCATCGCGAGGCCCGCCCGTGCCTCGGAATCTCTCGGTTCGAGCGTAAAAACCGATGCCAACGGCCTAATAGCGCCGATTCGAGGGGAGGCCGATCGGAAACGATACATCACCGGCCGATCGGCGATCCCTCGATCGGATAACGCCGGCAACAGCCTCTCTCGTGGTCGGTCCGACTGTTCCTTTCGGTTAACGACACCTTTCACGGCTCTGTCCGCGAGAGCCTTCCGATCCTCTCTCGCCGGATCCTGCTCGCGACGCGATCCATTCCCGCTCGCGATCCCGCTCGGTGCCCCTTTAGAATTTCAGATTCCGTGTCCAACCGGCGTATGTAACCGAGCGGACTGCCGGATTTTATCGATTCGATTAATACCGGGACGCGAAATGGCGCTCGGCACGAAACCAGAAGGCGCTCCTCGCGCGTTTAGCGCCGGGGCGCGTAGCGCCGTTCCGAGACGCGCGTATCGGGCCGCAACTGGTTCCCGGCGGGAACACTTGCGAGTCCTCTTTCAACATAATTACGATAATATGGAGATACACGACTCGAATCCTTCTCGCGATGGAATACTAATTACCGCGCGTATCCTCGGCCATACATCATCCGAATAAGCTGCCACTACTGGTTTCACGCAGCCCGCGGGAAGAACGATGGGCTAGTAGTCGCTGGCGAGGCTGTCGAGGGGGGAAAAAGAGGAGAAGAAAAAAATGGAGAAACCGCGGGATCCTGGAAGCCAGGCTGGTCTTTCGAGTGGTGGCCGACACACGATCGACTAGTCCGTCGAAGGAGGTACACGAGCAGGAGAAGGGGGACGTATCGCAAGAACGGTCCGTGGCCCCCGAAAACAATAACAAACCTCGGTGACTGGTTTAGCCGATCGAAGCAGAAACCTCAACCCCGTCGCAGAACATATTCCGTGGAAGACCCCGAATGCGAAATGCATTCCTTGGAAGCGGCCACGGCATCGGCCGCCAGTCGAAATTCGGGCAAATAAATCTCGCGCTTCTCTCCTCTTCTTTCTCGATCCTCGTCTCTCTGCTCACCGTCGTTCCACTCGTCCTCCTCGTAGTCGTCTTAGTCCTCCTCCTCGTCGTCGTCGACGTCCTCCTCTTCTTCTTCTTCTTCTTCTCCTTCTTCTTCTCCTTCTTCTTCTCCGTCTTCTTCCTCCTCCTGCTCTCGCTCGTGATCCTTCGATCTTCGATCCACTTGCACACTGACGAGCCCGTCCAGCGGAACATGCTCGCGAGTATACGTACACGTGTACGCGTCCACACGAATTCGAGTGCGTTTTATACTGGGTGGCGTGCTTTCGTTCCAACCAACCGCCATTTTCTCCCAGTACTCCCTAGTGGTTGTTACTCGACGCGTTTTCTTCTTTACTCGAGGAATATCGGAGGTCCTTCGATCCGAAGTTACCAGAACACCTAAGGACGAAACACAGTTGCATCGCGCGAACCTTTCGAGCAGGTACGAACCGCCCAATCTTCCCGATTGGACACATCGCGAGCATCCGGAAACTTGGCACGCCTATTAAGAAGTTAAACTCCTTCTCGGAGGCTCGATCCATCGCGTCCGAGGACCCTGACTCGATTATCGAAAGGTAACCCCGTGAGCAGGACCGATTCGCGATAAACACCCTGTACAGGCGGATGGTACACGTGCAGAGGTAGGCCGCGGGGCACGTGTGCGTGCTCACTGACGCGCGTGCAGGAGAGAGAGCACGTGCGTGTTCGCCCTTGCATTCGACTGCGGAGCCCGTGAGTCACTCTCTCGTCAGGGCCTGCGCTGGTAGCCGCGAAAAACTGCACGCTGCACTTCGGGAATGTCGTTGGCATGTACAGGGTGTTCCCCTTTGCTGCCGTCTGCCTGGCCGACAAGAACGGCGACGGTTTGCCTCGGGATTTCGCTTCCCCCTTTCTTCTCTCCTTTTTTCCCCGGCTCGCCGCCCTTTCGCAGAACCGCCGCGAGAGAGTCCACGGCTCTCTTCCTACTATCCACCATCGGCTCTCCCTCGCGGAGTCTTCCGAGCTTTTCGTCCAGAGGAAAAATCCCTCTCCTCCTGGTTTCCGTGGTCGGAGAGCCCGGGACTCGTTTTTGCGGCGATTATCGGTGATTGGAGGCGAGAGACGGGGTCGATCCCGGCGACAGAGGTCCCCGAAAACGTCGCCGGGCCCGGAGTCGGTCGGGACTCGGAGAGAAAATGCTCGTAATTTGGAGAATTAATCGTGGCAATTTCCAAAATTGCCCCGGCCAACCGGATCTCGCCGGGGATACGTGGTCCCGGGATCCTCTTCGATACTCTTCGATGACTTATTACCCGAGCGAGTCTCCGCTTCGGGACCCTCGCGGCCGGTTCTTCGTTTTTCCACTCTCGTCGAGAGATTATTTAGCACTCCATTTGTCGGCGGCATTGCTGGATTATAGAGCATCGTGATCGACCCAGTTGAGACCGACGCGCACCACCTCCTCTCCTCTTTCTTCCTCTTGCTCCCTCCTCGCTCGGTCCTCTGCCCTCGCGCTGTAATGATGCATGTGCACTTCACGCTCGCGCGCCCCTGCACCGAGCATCGATCATACGTGTTGTTATTTTCACGCTCATTCGCCCGGTTGAAACAATGTTTCGCGTCGAAACGGTGCCGGTTGTTTGGACTGGTTCGACGAGCAGCTTGGCTAATTATAACGGCTGCTTTTGTGCTGGATAAATCTTGGCAATAGCCCCGTCCACGCTCCGCTTGCGATGTATCGCGGTTCCTACCTGCCACCGCGGTTTTGCGTCTCTTCTATTTGCCGTTCGTAATAGCCGCGGTCGTTTATCGTTTTCCCGTCCTGTCCGAGACGCGTCAGCGCCGACCACGCCGCCGAATTCAACTTTCGACGCCTCGGTGGTGAACGATAAACGCCAGCGATCCGCTCGGAGGACTCGAGGCGGAGTCTAATCGCGATTCCGATTGGGAGAGTACGCTGCGCGCGTGTACCTTGGAAATAATCGTGCTAGTAGACGGCGGAGAGAGCGAAGAGAGGGTGAGGCTGGCGAGGTCGGAAGAGGAGAAGGAAGGAAGAGGAGGCGCGCTCACAATAGCCGTGCTTTGCCGCTCATTAGAGGCGGGGTCATAGGTCGGCTGGAACCGGCGCTTTGTGCCTCTCGTTCCTGTAACTCACGTACAAACAATGTCCACGCACGGAGGATCCCCTTTTCTGCCTGAACGCGAGAGCCAACGTAACCCGGCCGTGTTCGATCCTTTGTCCAAAAGTCAGCGGCGTTAATGAAGCGGCTTTTTTTTCCTTATTCTTCTTACTCGCCGGCCGGCTGTGGGCGTAGTCGAGCGACCGGCCAAATCGAGAGCAAAGTATGCAACGGGATCGACGCGTCGCGATAAATTCGCTTCCGGGTACCTGGCTTTGCGTAATTCGCTGTGATTCACCGCTCGCCACCCGACTTTCCGATTTTTCCAACGAGGAATTTCTGAGTAAAATTACTCACCCCTGTCGCTACGCGTTTCCGCTACGTTCGCTCGCTCCGATTCGTATTCCATCATAAGCGATGAGTCGAATCTGTAATTTCTTGTAAAATAAACGTAAGATAAACGTAAGATAAACGCGGGATACACACATCGATCACTGAAACGGCGCACCGGTCGTAAGCCGACTTCCCGATTTTTCTAACGAGAATTTCTGAGAAAAGTTACTCACCCCTGTCGCTACACGTTTTCGCTACATTCGTTCTCTCCAATTCGTACTCCACCATAAGCGACGAGTCGAATCTTTAATTTCTCATAAGATAATCGTAAGCTAAACGTAAAATAAACGCGGGATACACACATCGATTACTGAAACGGAGCACCGGTCGTCCCCCAACTTGCGGATTTTTCCAACGAGAAAGTTCCGAGAAAAATTACTCACCCCTGTCGCTACCTTCGTTCTCTCCGATTCATATTCCACCATAAGCGACACGTGGAATATCTAATTTCTCGTAGGCTAAACGTAACATTAACGCAAGATAGACGCGGGATTCGCATCGATCACAGAAACGGAGCACCACTCGTTCCCCGACTTTCCGATTTTTCCAACGAAGAATCTCCGAATAAAATTACTCACCCCTGTCGCTACGTTCACTCTCTCCGATTCATATTCCACCATAAGCGACGCATCGGATCTCTAATTTCTCGTACGATAAACGCGGAATACACATCGATCAGCAAAACGGAGAGAAAGAGCAGAGGGTTTGTCTCCACCTGTCCACGCCTGGACTCCCACTCGCGAATAGTTTTCGTGTTGGGATCGCCGGGTTCCGCAGCGCGTCCTCGGGTGAAAGAAACTCGAGCGAGCGCGAAGATACATCAGCTCAGGGAATCAAAGGGGGCTCCCAGGCAACTAATCATCGATTAAGCGAGCGTCGGACGCGGAGGTGGTTGGTCGTCGCGGAGCGCAACCACCTAGCTTCCACGGGGTGTCCCTTTGTTCTCGGCCGTCCCACACGGCCGGGTTCCATTGAACCCGGTACGATTATAAATTGCCCCGTGAAAGCGTGGCCTGGCCTATGCGCGGCCGGCAGCGTGCACTTTCCACACGCGTAACGGCCGCCAAGACAACGCACACGTACACGGGTAACAGCCGCGCGAGCGGGGAGACTTATTTACCGGAGGTACAGGCTCCACTTAACCCGTAACCCCCAGCTTCGTATATCTTGTCGACAATGCGTACACCGACGAATTCAATACCTCCAACCCCGTGCCCTCCCCCGTCGCCGAGCTTCCTCAATAAAGTCCGAGAGGAGAAATATGGCGCTGGATCAATGGTACTTTTCACCGGGTCCCTATTTTCTTCCCGCCGCGCTTCTGCTCGCACTCTCCTCGCGGCTCTCTGCGCTCTCCTCTGCAACACGCTCGTGGGTGGGACGCGCTGGGTGTCCTGCAGCTCTCTCTCCCTATCTCTCTCTTCCCTCTTGTCCTAACCCCGGGGCTTACTTTCGTAAAATCCCCGCTGACGAGCTTGACGTTTGCGAGAGGTTTTACAAGTGGTAATTGGCCTGGCTCGCGGTTCGTGCTTTTAACGCAGGCATTTTTATCCTTTCCTAAGATCCGGCTCTGGACAGAGAGCTTTCGACACGCGTGTACCAGGGTTAAACCTCGATGGAACGTAAGAGAAGGAATCGGAATCGATACTCGGAAGAATAGAGGGTGAGGATCGACGCGTGGAAGCCAGTCAGGATCGAGAGTGAACGGTACGAAAGGGGAGAGTGGGGTAGTGGTTATTAAACAAAACCGTGTACCGACGATCGATGCTACCGACGCGATGTCAGGGCGTCCCTTCTCATTGTACGACCTCTATTTTTTTCCGATCTACGGTACGACAGTGCGTGGGCGGAACATTATGTAGCTGACGAAAGAGAGTCCGCGCGCGCGCGCGAGCGCGCGGCAGATCGATTTGCCTGAATCATCGTCGAACACGGTCGATCCTGCGAGCGTGCACGCTCGGCTCGTTTTGCTCCTCTCGTTCCTTCCTTCCAGGTGGATCGCGATCGTCCGTGGGCGGGACGTTGCCGAAAGAACGCGAATCGCCTCGATTGAATCATCCTCCGGCGTCTCGGAGCTACTGGCCCGAATCGGCCCCGGTTCCTTCCAGCCTCGCGATCCTCCTGGCTCCTCTGCTTTTCGAGTACGCTGAATTATCGACCAATCGCGGGGATTTTACGAGTGCGAGGGTAATTGAACGCGACGAAACCGGACTCGATTTGTCCTTCTCGTCCAGCGCACACGCTTCAATTTCTCGCGCGAACGGAGAGGAAGCGACGTCGAACCCGGCGAGACTAAGTACCGATTTCACCGCCTCGAAAGATTCCAGGTCATAAATCCTCCGTGCAACCTCGGACGCGGGCCGAATCGGTTTGCAAATCGGCCCGAGACCGTTTGCTACCTATCGCGACGGCCAGGAGAGACGTCATAACAGAGCTGACGATCATCTTTTGGTAACGTTGGTTTCGGAAACTTTCTTCTTTCGAACCTCTTCGCTCCGAATCGGCCATCTTCTTTTTCTACCAATCACGACGGGTCGGCGAGAAGTCATAATGGAGGTAACGATATTTCGGCGACGTCGATTTCGAAAACTTTGTCGCGACCCTACTTTTTCCTTCCGCGCTGAATCGATCATTTTTTTCGTCTCCGTTCGACGGATTTCAACGGGGTGATTTCGATTCGTCGGACGTCGCGAGGAAACGCGACGCCACGGCAGTCGTCTTCTTCTGCTACCTATCGCGATGCGTCGGCGAGAAGTTACAATACAGCTGACGATATTTCGGCGACGCCGGTTTCGAAAACTTTCTTCCACCGCGCCTCATCATGTGGAATCGGCCATCTTTTGCTACCTATCGCGACGGGTCGGCGAGAAGTTACAACAGAGCTCACGATCATTTCTCGGCAATGATGGTTTCGAAAACTTTCATCCTCCGCTCCTCTTCGCCCCGAATCTCCGGAATTTCCGAATCGCGATCGACGGATTTTGACAGGGTGATTTCGACCCGACGAATGCTGCGAGGAAACGCGACGCCACCACGGTGGTCATCTTCTTTTATTACCTATCGCGGCGGCCCGTCGAGATTTCATAAAGGGCTGTCGATTTTTCGGCGACGCCGGTTTCGAAAACTTCGTCGCGAGCCTACTTTCTTCTCCCGCGCCAGATCGGTCATCTTCTTCGTTTCCGTTCTAATCGCGGTCGACGGATTTCTAAAGGGTGATTTCGATCCGACGGTAGTTGCGAGGAAACGCGACGTCACGACGGCCATCTTCTTTTGCTACCTATCGCGGCGTCCCGTTAAAATAGTCATAACAGAACTGCCGATCTTTCGGCGAATCAGGTTTCGAAAACTTCGTCGCGAGCCTACTTTCTTCTCCCGTACCAATCGGCCATCTTCTTCGTTTCCGTTCGTATTACGATCGACGGTATTCCACAGGGTGATTTCGATCCGACGGGGAAACGCGAGGAAACGCGTCGCCACGGACTCGAAGCCAGGAGCGTTCGGCGCAGCTACGTGGACGTCGTCGTCGTAACAGCCGGTGAAAGTCTTGCTCGGCCAGGATGATTGATGTCGCGGGCGCAGCTCGCTGCAGCCGGACAAACCTCCCTTCACTTCATCGCTGACTTCGAATTCCTTGTTTTATCGGGCAGGAGCCCCTCGCGGTATAAATTTCTAGCGGTCGATAGCAGCGGGTATTTTTGACCGGCGGATCGGTTCGTGAGAAATGTCGTTGGGAATGCTGATCCGCGGCCGCCTCCGGGATATTAATAATCGGCTGGCGGAAAAAACGCTCGAGCGATAGCCGAGCCAAAGATGAGGAGTCGTTTCGATCCATCGTGGGCGTTTTTTGATATACCGAGCTTCCACGTTGCCTGATCGTAACCCGCTCGAACCACACGGTTTCAGTTTCCACTCGAGACTGTCCAAACGCGACGAGGTGATAGGATATTCTTTAATTTTCGGTTCGACATCATCCAGGAAACGAACGCGTCAATTTTTAACACGAGAGTATCCTCGAACGTTGCAAATTTTAATTTGGTACATCCTAGTAGATCGTATCGGTATCGCGCGACACTGATTTTCGCTCGATTACCTCATCTTCCTCTAAATAACACGAATTGTCGTGAAACGATATACCCTAGCTAGCGACATTCTCGAAACAGGGGGAATTCGAAATTTCCGAAGCTCACGCGAAGGTATTTAAATCGAGAATATTTGGGAAATTCGCGGTATTTCGGGAATCTCTCGCGAGATTCTCCGTTGTCTCGGCGTCGAATTTCGTAGCTGGAGGCGCCGTAAACCATGCGTCCGCTCGCGACGCGGCCTATCGCGATCTAATTCATTCGCTGATATATGTAACGACACGGAGATTACAATATGCACCTCGTTCGACACGTGTTCCGACGTATTTCTCCGTGGTACGGTTATCGGAACCAAGCCCAGCGAAACTATCCGCGCGCGTCTAACAAACTGCTCGGTCGCTCGGGCTGACACGTTACAATGGCCGATACACGACGCGTTCGGTGACCAGGGATAAAAGTCAATTACGCGCGAGCGTCGGACGGTTTTACGTCGGTGGGGCCCGGACGCGGCCAAAATAAGCGTTTATCGCGGCGCGGAGATAAATAATTCGCACGTAGGCCGGCCACGGGCACCGGCATAAACATCGGGGAGAAAAATACGAGCCGAGGGGGGCGGAGAGGGGCCCCCGCTGACGACCCACGGCGCGGCCGTGTCCGCCGGGGAAAAAGTGGCCGAAAAGCGATAATCGGCCGGGCTTATCATCCTCCCGTATCCCCAATAAAGTCGCGCCGCGGACGTATAAGCGGCTGGCAGCGCCGGTGCTGCACTTGGCGGCGGTTTATAGTTGGAAATGACATCATCGGCAATCTCCGGCATACACCTAGCGCGTAATCGGCGGACGAAGGCGTATCAGCTGTGTCGTATCTTATTTCCGTCTTGTTCCCTTGCACCGTGTGCCCGCTGTGGACCGCTGTCGCGAGTGCGGCGCGAGTGCGCTTGGAAAACGAGGCGCGGACGGGGCAGAGAGAGCGCTAGGCCGAGAGAGAGAGAGAGAAAAGGGAAGGAAAGGGGCAGATAGAGAAAGAGAGGGGGAGAAGCGCGCCGCGTGTGGGTCGCGTGTCGGTAAAGCGAGCTTATGCCTGGCCACGACTAGCCAAGCGTGAGATGACGAACAACCTTGCAGCGATTCGCTAATGGCTCGCTACCGACGCGCGCCTATCCTTCCCAGTTTTTCGTCCCCTTGCCGAGCCTATCGGCGCCCCGATACCGCGTGTCACCGTATCCTTTTCTCTCTCTCTCTCTTATTCGATATTCTCCACAAGAGGAGTCCTCCTCCGCGAAGACGCAAGCGTCTCGGAAACCGAAAAGGACGAAGACGACCAGGCTCGAATTCACGTTTCCGCGAAATTGAAACGCCCATTCGCCGCGCATTCCTAACTTTCTTCTATCCTCGGGGGATCGAGGAGAATAGAGAGCGATTTCCTTTCTTCTCCGGCCCGGGCTGGGGCCCGAGGTTTCGGCCGGATCTAGAGCCCGGGCCCGGGGCTGGATTCGTGGAAACCGCGCGGGCAGAAAGAACCGTCACGTTCGATTTTAACGACGAAACCGACGGATACGCTGGAATTATTAATCAGCCAGTTCTTACAGGGGGGGTCCCGCCGATCCTCGGGGATATAACATTAGCAATTTCATTCCTCGCGCTTCCAGGATTCGCATCGATATCGATTATTTAACGAACTTCTTCGCCGCCGATCGGACGCTTTCATATCGTCCGCGGAGCCGAGGTTTTGCCCGCCTCTATTTAGCCCCCCTCCGCGGCCCGTTTTAATTAGCCCGAGCAGTGGAAACGAGGCTGCCGGGCTCCGATCGCATTCCCTGCTCATCTTCCAGAAGAAACGCTTCTGGTAGACCGAGAGCCAGTCGTTGGTTCCGTCAGCACGCCGCTATCGGAGGCAAAGGAGGAAGAAGAACGGGCTTTCTTCCAGCCTAGCTCCAACGCGGACGATTATTTACCGAGAATATCCGATCGTATAATTGGATTCGTATCGCCAGTGTCGTTCTCGGTATTCCTTCTATTCTATCCTCACCCGTCTTCGTTCCGCGATACCGATCGTTTCCACGAAACTACACCGACACCCGTCGTCTCGACGCGAGATCCAGCGTTCCACCGTCTAAATAATCGATCCCGCAGCCGCTCGTCAGGTTCACCGATCCACCGTCGTAAACTCGCGTTAACGGTACCAGGAGGAGCCGCTCCGAAAGTGATCTCAGGACGGTCGCAGGCGAAGAGAGAGAGATGGAAATCGGGGGAAACTGTTAGCGCTCGGCTGATGAGCCTCGCGGGTACACACCTGGGCCACGCGTGGGCCCACACACGCGTATAACCTATCACGCCTCCTCGCGTGACGTCACACTCGGCTATATCGACGCGGCTGCGAGAGGAGGCGGGGGCAGAAAAAAGGCCTCGATCAGCCAGGGAAAAAAGGAGTGACCCGAACCGGTCCACGCCGGGTCAACAGCACACGCGCCACCCCCGTAGGGCCCGTCGTGCAACGGCCTGACGCGCATCTAACGGGTGTTTCTTCAAAAATCTGGGACACTCGCGTATGCTTCTTCCTCGCGGCGTAAACCGAAGTCTCGAGAGTTATAGGGAGTCTCTTGGTCTTTGACTCGTTTCTTTCGTCACGGGTTCAACGTGAGTTACTCTGAGCGTTCGTGAGACGAGGCTACCTGGCAGAGCCGATAGACGTTCGGAGCGTTTAGCAAGAGTAAACAGGCGCGATGTGGCGCCTATAGGGTAGCGGAAGATGGATGGTTCGGCGTCCGTCGATGCCGAGAGTCCCTGGGAAAAGGAGTGTTTGGGAAAAAGGAGCAGGCGCGTGAAATATCTCGAGAGTCGGTGCTGCCGGCTCCTGATCCATTAATCAGGTTCCGCATCCGCGGCGCAAAGTCTAACGCTGAAAAGAGACTTCCGCGAGCGTAACTGCCGGCATAACCGGGGATCTGAGTCACCGAGACTCGGGAGCGTAATGCAGGGAATACTGGAAGCAATAACCGGTAGCGCCCGATCATCCGATTTACATTTTAATTTAAATAACTCCGTGTGCCGGGCTATCTGGACATCGATGGTTCCAATTACGAGCCGGCAGCCCGCGCGAGAGCCACCAGGCGATCCGATAATCACGCCGATCTCCATCGGGTCTAATTCCCCTCGGAGACAATCACGAAGAGCAACAGGCTCGTTTCCCCGATAGCGCATCGCATTCGCGTCACATAACGTCTTGTTTATTCCGGTGAAATCGGCCAGGACCGGCGGCCCGCGGATAGCCCGGCCATCTTCCCTCGTCTCGCCGGATAAACGCGGTGTTTCCTCCTTATCCGGCGCGTAATTTCACCGAGACTCCGGCGACACAGTCGCTCTACGTCTCGCGCGTAATTTCGAGACGCCGTCGAGGATTTAAACGCCGATTAACTAACTGCCCGCGGCTGTTTTTCCGGGCCTCCTCGGACACGACAAAGGCCACTAAATCACGCGAGATTAGTCGTCGCTCGGGTACCACCGGCAAATTAAAATCGAGCCTACCACAAAGGCAGAGGACTCCCAATTACGAAGGTCGAACCAGCGAACCCCGTTCGCGTATTCCCTTTCTTCTCTTCTCCACTGTTTCTCCTCTCTTTCCTTCTCTCCTCGCCAACGATAAACGACGAGGCGTAAAAGTCGCGGGCCCGATATTCGCCGTCCGTGAAGCGCGCATAACGCGCGAGGACATCCTACTCGCGAGCGGGGCCGACACACGCGCGAGCCAATAACGCGTCGAAGAAAATTTACTGCCCCCTCGTCTCTGAATCTCTCCTGGTTCCCCCTCTCGTTGCGGAGGAGGAATCCGTGAGAACGGGGGGCTGCTCACCCCGTTGCTGGTCGTTAGAGGATCTTCCTCCGCGTTCTTCCTCGCGGTGCTTCCACCTGATTACGCGAAACTCGATCAACGTTTTGCTGCCGCGACGACGCCGCGTGTTCCCGTGTAATTGCCGCGGACCCGCGGCTGGAATGCGCGGAAATCGTGCGAATATCCTCGCTGTATCGGCGCAACCGGACAGGAGCAAAAAGCGTTTTACAGCACTGATAGCGGGTTATTAGCGAATCGTCGTAGGACTGTTCATCATCGCGAGCCACGGCGCCGTTTTCTCTCTCTCTCTCTCTCTTTCTTTCTATCTTCCCCCGTTTTCACTCGCGTCTATCCGTTACTACCCCGTACCTCACCGGGCCCGGTCCATTTCTCGAAGTCGACCGAGCCGCTCAATTATCCGCCGCGGAATACAAGATAATAATTGCGAGTATTAGCGGCGTTTCGGAAGTTTAATGAAAAGGACGTGGCAACGCGAGCCGCGAGCCGGTAGCAAATTATTCCTGGATACTGCCACGCATACCGGTGCCTCCGCTTTTACTACTTCGCCGGCTATCCCGCCATTTATCATTCCCAACGTGCAATCGAAGCGCGGCGCGGAGCGGAGCGGCGCAGAACGCGCGCGAACCAATGGGAAAATGAAGGCGAGAGGTAGCAGAGCTAGCAGAGCTCTAACTACCCGAATTCCCGCGTCGTTCGACCCACTTCGACTCTCCGGCTACGGCTATCCGATCGCCATTGATTCGCCGTTTTAACCCGCCGCGGCTCGGCCTCGCTCCTCGTCCCTTTCCGTGAAACGATACAGGCTATCCCGGGGATAGGATCGGGAGGAAGGAACGCGGAGAAGAAGGAAACGGTCGCGGAAATCTTGCCGAGGGACCTCGGCTGGCAAGTCGGCCCTCGCGGAATGCGCGCCAGGCGTTTAACTATCACTCCGCTGCGCTGCAGAGACGTTCGCGCAAGAGAGAGAGAGAGTGGAGAGAGAATGAAGGAGAGTAACGGGGAGAGGAGGTAGTCAAATTTACAGCGAGGGAGAACAAAGGGAAGCGGGCCATCGTAAAGAAGGTATCGCGTACATTGTAGAGAGGGTGCGCGTTATTTATTACGCATAAAGACTCGCGCCGGCGGCCAGACGTTGCTTTACTTTTCGCGCCTCGTCCTCCGCGGCTTAATTATTTATTGCGCGTCAAGGTGCCAGAGAAAAGCGGCACGCGCGGCTCGAAAATCCTTCCAGGGCTCGCGGACACGCCTGGAGACGCGCCAGTCCTCTTGCGATGCTTCGTAATTTACAGCCGCGTTAATTACCTCGTAAGTCACACCCACGAGACGGAGAAGTCCCCGCGGCCAGTTACGATAGGCTCGTAGAGCGAATAGCAACAAAGCGGTCGCGTTTAAGGGGTACGAATTCGCAGGTTGACTGCGATCCTCTATAACGCGAGTATAGGTTCTGCGATACATCTCTGGGAGAAAACCGGAAATCTATCAAGTATCGTGTAAAAGTTGGAGCAAGTCTGCACTCTGGTATATTTTCCAGAGAGCTGTACTCGCGATAACTATGAAGCATAGATCTCGAATCGCTAAACGATCGTGACAACTGTTATATATTAATATCGATCGGATGATATCGAACCGGATGATATCAGATCGGAAAATATTCGACAGAACACGAAGCAATTGTGCCGTCCATCGATTAAACCTCGACTATGTTCTAGAAACTATTTTGACGGTAAATCGGATAGGAAAGGTTGTCGGATAAGAAAACGAGTCTCAGATCGCTGATCGATCGTGACACCTGTTATATATTAATATCGGATCGGATAATATCGAATTGGATGATATCGAATCGGATGATATCAAATCGGAAAATATTCGACGGAACACGTAGCGATTATACCGCCTATCCTAGAATCTATTTCTACGGCAAATCGAGGTTGTCGGTTGAGAAAGCGAGGTGACCGATATCTAGACTTTAGTCGGAAAGACGGGACGCGTCGGTAGCCGAAGAGAAGGAAGCTGAGGATTGTGGAAAGAACGAAGAGCTGCTGCACTCTGACATGGTTTGTTCGCCGGTGTTTGGGAGCGGGGAAACGTTCGGAGGGAGACGTGTGGCAGGAGCGAAAGGGAAGGCGGAAGCGGCGTCGGCGGCGTCGGCGGCCGGCGATTCCGTGTTTGGGATTTTCGAATCGTCGAAGAAGACGGACGTCTCAATCGGCGGCGCGGAACGTCCACGGTGGTCGACAATGGCGAGCAATCGCATATATATCCCTGGTGAGTCGGTGTTCACGCCTGCTAATCACCCAGGGTTCAGGCCTCGTACGAGGGTGATTAATGGATCGAGGCCGCGTCTCGGGTACCGCGGGACAAAGTTACGAGCGAACCTACCGCAGCCCTATATCAATCCTGATTTCCTGAGGCTGCTTTCACAAAGGAGCCCTTCTTCTTCCCTTCCCCGCCTGCCCGCTGCCCGACCCGGCTCATGCCAGATTCCTATGGTACAGTACAATGAAGAAGCATGCGTCTTATCCTGTCCCGATTATTCCCTCGCCGGCCCCCGGACTCAAATTATATTAAAATGTACATGGGAAATGCGATGCCGCGCGTTCTCTGCCAGCCGAATCCTTTATTCCGCCACGAATCCCTGAACCGACGCCTACCTACGCTTCTCCTCTACCTTTCTTTCTCTTCGTCTCCTTATCTCCGGAAAGAAAGAAAGAAATCCGATTTTCCCGAGTAAGCAAAAGGCGCGGAGTTCCTCGGTTTTATCTTCGCCAAGCGTTTAATCGTCCTCGCTCGGTGTCTTGCCTCGTTGACGAATGCTCGAAGATAACTAACAGAGATTGTACCCTCGGGCAGCGCGACAGATTTCTAAATAACCGTCATCCCTCCGCTAACAGATTACCGCGCACTTAAGCTCGGCAACGAACGAGTTTGTTACCCAAGATCGCTGACCGTCGATCTTATTGAGAAAAAAAAAAAAAGGAAAGAGAGGAGGAATGGGAGAATAGCAGTGGCTTAACCAGATAGACCGAGTGCCGGACAAAATGGCTCATCCGGCGGCGGTCGGGACCGGTAGTCGGTTCCCGGACAAGAAGGTAATATCTCCGCGCGTTACGCGGAATTGCGTAGATGCCGGGGCGCCGGGAAAAATATCGCGTCGGGGATCGAGGGGATCCAGGGGCGAAATATCCGCAGAATGTACCACGGCTGAGCGAGAACGATTTCTCACGATCGCGCCCGACGACGAACCGAGCCGAACCGAGGTAAGTCAATAGGCTCTAAGATCGACTGTCTCCTCGATTAGGTTCATCTTCGATTGGATAGAACGATTTTTCACGACCGCGATTGACGACAAGCCGAGCCGAGCTGAGCTGAGGCTCTGAGATCGACTGTTTCCTCGATTAGGTTCATCTTCGATTAGGTAGAACGATTTCACACGATCGCACCTGACGATGAGCCGAGCCGAGCCGAGCCGAGCCGAGCTGAGTCAATAGGCTCTGAGATCGACTGTCTCCGCGATTAGGTCCATCTTCGATTAGGTAGAACGATTTTTTATGATCGCGTCCGACGATGAGCCGAACCGAACCGAACCGAACCGAGCTGAGTCGACCGAACTTAGGTCTCCTCAATTAGATTCATCTTTGATTAGATAAAACGATTTCTCACGATCGTGTCGAGTCGAGTCGAGCGGAGCCGAACCGAGCTGAGGCTCTGANCGAGCCGAGCTGAGTCAATAGGCTCTGAGATCGACTGTCTCCGCGATTAGGTCCATCTTCGATTAGGTAGAACGATTTTTTATGATCGCGTCCGAAACTTAGCCGACCCGAGCCGAACCGAACCGAGCTGAGCTTTGAAATCTACTGTCTCCTCAATTAGATTCATCTTTGATTAGATAAAACGATTTCTCACGATCGTGTCGAGTCGAGTCGAGCGGAGCCGAACCGAGCTGAGGCTCTGAAATCTACTGTCTACTCGATTAGATTCATCTTCGATTAGATAGAACGATTTCTCACGATCGCGACCGACGATGAGCCAAGCCAAGCCGAGCCGAGCCGACAGGCTTTGAGATCGACTGTCTCTTTAGGTTCATCTTTGATTACGTTCGTCCTGACTAATACGGCGCCGCTCGATTCGCGAGTTCCTAGCGGGGGCGCGTGCCAGAAGGAGTCGTTGTGCAAATACGGGTGGCGAAGCGGAGAAAAACGCTGCGACGAGGTGAGGAACGGCGATCGACCGGCTCGAGAGGCGCCAAGAGGGTAAACGGAGTAGCGAGGTTGAAGCTTGTGCTGTTTGGTTTGCAGGGGATGCCAAGGGTGGGTGGACTGGTGTTTCCAGAGCGGGAATGGGGAACGGCGTGTTTGCTCGGAGAGAAGGGTACCAGTCAGCTCGAGTGCTCCTTCATTAGCATCGATCGACCATCGCCGCGTGGGAGTGGTTGTTTATCTTGCCGAGATATTCCAGAATCTCAGGTATACGCTCGATAGCGTCCTCTCTGCGTTTGTCCGCCGTGTTTGTTTCTTCGTCGCGTGCTTCCTTTCGCGATCACTGCGATCTGTATGTTGGAATAGGACGCGAGTTCGTCACCAGAGACAGCGTCTTTGGTACTGCAGACAATTTCCATTGGGATTTCTCTATCTAGCTATCGTGATCTACGTGAGACTACTCTTTTTCACATCGTTGCGATGCTTAACTCATTTGCATCCACGCTCTGAAGAGAGTCTTTCAAGCCTTTGATTGAAATTAAGTGTAACAAACAAACTCTTATTTATATTTCATTTTATATTTCTCATTTATATTTTATAATCCAAAAATTATACGAACTCTAAAGTAAAATCATCTTACACGACGTATTAACTTAAATATTTATTTTCACAGGTAGTTGCACGATAAATAAATTTCAAATAGATAAGTAACAATTATCGAGCACGGATTATTCCGCTCGGTGATACAAATGGATTAATGCATTTTTTAAATCTTTTTTACGTGTAAATCGTGATAGTCGACAAAGAAATTTTAAAAGATTCGAAAAATCATGGTGTTTTCTCTTGAAACGAAAGATTTATATTCTATCGAAAGGAGTCTGTTTTACATCAGAATTTCAGTAGTGAAGGAATTCAAAGTTTAGGTAAATTTATTAAGTTAAGTTTAAGTTTTAACTAAAGTTAAAGTTTAGATAATTAACACATTAAAGGCGGGAGTCGTAGTACTACGATTTATCTCGACTGTAGCTTAAAGGCGGGAGTCGTAGTAATACGATTTATCTGGACTGTAGCTTTTAGTTTTAAGAGTTTAAATAAACTTTTTTAAGTCTAAATTT
>NIJG01000004.1:537919-579500 GCA_002201625.1 Euglossa dilemma
TAATAACAATAATAATAATCTATGTCTACATTTACCTTAGAAAGGGTGAACTATATATGTCTATTGGACATAACCAATCAAATCCTCATTTCCACCGTATGCAAACTCCTCAGCTCTGCATATTTAGCCTGGAGAACAAAACAAAGGACCAGTTGAACGTCACAACTTGGAACAAACGACTCTGTACGAAGCAATTCATGGCCATCAGTGTCAGTTATTCAGGACCTAATACCACGTTCGAGTTGTCGATTTGTTCACTAACCTCAAGCCCAGAGAGACCCAAGACCAAAGACGCAACGTGACAACAACTGGCAGGCTATTTGAGGCGTTCAACCTGACCTTTCGTAACATTTGCTACCTAACGATCGTGTAATAATTAAATAGACTATGGTAAAGCATTGGAAATCGTTGATGGACGAAGGAAATGTTAGAAGAAGCATCTATCAGTCGCTCATCTCCATCGTATTTGCGGCTGGATTCTCTCTTTGATGGAATATTCATGAACAGTTTATATTTCTCCCTTCTGGCCTGCTGTTCTTCTTGTTTCTTTCTATGGAATTCTTGAAAACCCGTGGCGGTGCTTGGACTTGCAAACTCGACGAAACTCTTCTCATTCGATACTCCACCCTCTTCTTCGAGGAAGTTACGGGAGATCCGTGGTTACAAGCTTGCATTGCAAGTGATAGCTTCGCAATAAGCTCGGGCTATTGTGATTCTGGCGGCTGCCGTTCGGGTAATAATTGTGTAGATACCTTGGAAACTCCTCTGGAATTTCTTAGAAATTCAGATAACGTTGAATAACGTAATGGTCATGAAACAAGATCTTCTTTTGTAAATTATTAGAAAGTATTTATGTTTTTTTCTTTCTTCTATAGTACATTCGATTTTGTATACTTTATAAATAAGTTTATAGATGGTGAAAGCAAGGAAAATATTCTTTATGTGATTCGATCATAGTTTAACACTAGATTTACGGGACCCGTCAATTTGACGGATGGGTTACTTCAATTATACGATATTAACAAATTTAATTAACGTATATTAAGTCTTTTAATATTGCGATTGTTTTCAAATTAAACCCATCATTTATTTTTTAAAGAAAATATGTGGTTCTCTTTACCCTAAATCTGACGAGTGTCCGTAGAAATAAGTATACAAAAAACCCCCGTAAACCTAGTGTTAATGTGTTAAGATAAATTTATCGTAACGAGTAGAAGCTTCTTTAGGGTATTTCGATAAATGATCAACACAGCTGGTTGGACGAAACAACGAAGAGTTACTCGCAGGTTTGATACTGCGTTCGAGCTTCCACGAAAGCGAGTATCTTTCGCGGTGGTGGATAATATTAAGTCGTCAGGATACACCTACGCCCCTGAGAGGAGGGGCGGAGAGGCAAGAGGGGGACGCGGGTCCGCGTATTCACGTAGGTGAACCGCACGCACCGTGGAAAATGCAAACGCGATAAATCTTCCTTCGTATACGACGCATAATTAGCTCGCTGCGCCCTTCGCAGACAGTTTCATCCTTCTTCTCTTTGCTATCGGGGGAGCGCCTCCCTCGGCCAGCGCCGCGAGCGCAGAAAAATATCACGTTCGTACCGGAGGGAGACCGAGAGATTGTTAGAACGATGACAAAACGTGGAAGAGGTACGATTGATTGATTAACTCTCGGAGTACGGTCCCGCAGGAAACGATAACGGGGTCTTCCGAGACCCATACCGATATTTCTGCTCCGAGACTCTTTACTTTCACTCTATCATCCCCGTCACTCCCTCTCGCCGCTTTTCGGTAATTATTTCACAAACACATGAACCTTTTCGCAATTTCTATTAATTTTGCCATATAGTACGGACCATAAGCTGTAACGCAAAATTGAATTCGCGTTCGTATCTCTTTCCTACCGGGAGAAATAATTTTTTCCAGTTGCAAAAATTATTTCGCAAAGACCTGAAATTTCTCGCAATTTCTATTAATTTTTCCCTATAGCACGGACCATAAGCTGTAACGCAAAATTGAATTCGCGTTTTTCGCAATTTCTATTAATTTTTCCCTATAGTACGGACCATAAGCTGTAACGCAAAATTGAATACGCATTCTTATCTCTTTCCTACCGGGAGAAATAATTTTTTCCAGTTGCAAAAATTATTTCGCAAAGACCCGAACTTTTTCGCTATTGCTTTCATTTTTGCTCTACAGTACGGACCACTAGTTATAACGCAAAATTAGATTTGCGTTCGTATCTCTTTTCCACGCGGAGAAATAATTTTTTCTATTTCGAAAAATTATTTTGCAAAACCCCGAAATTTTTGGCAATTGCTTTCATTTTTGCCATATAATACGGACCATAAACTATAATACAAAATTGGATTCGCGTTTGTATCTCTTTCCCACGCAGAGAAATAATTTGTTCTATTTCATAAGATTATTTCGCAAGCACCTGAACTTTTTCGCAATTCTTTGATTTTTGCCATATAATACCGAGAAATTTTTGGCCAATTTCGGGACTTTGTATCAGGAACATAGAACATGCGAGGAGGTATCCAGTGGACAATACTTTTGCAAGAAGCGTGGGCAAAACTTTTCCAGTCACTTTTAGACCCAGTCGAGAAATTTTTGGCCAATTTCGCGATTTTGTAACAGGAACATAGAACATGCGAGGAGGTATCTCAACGACCGATTCCGAGAAATGACGTCAATTCCAGGAATTCTCCTTATTTCCAAGAAATGACGTCATTTCCAAGAATTCTCGGGTAATGCTTTTGCATCTAGCTGTACAGTTTTAGGCCGATTTTGCGAATTTGTATCAGGAATATAGAACTTGATAGGAGGTCTATCGTCGACTGATTCTTACTTTATCGATACTTACCTTAATTACCTGTCTTTACCGATACTTACTTTGCTTCTTCTACTTATCTTTCTTATCTTTTTCTTCTTTCTTCTCTTTCTTTGCCGATAGTTACCTTACTTACCTTTCTTTGCCAATACTTACCTTGCTTCCCTTTCTTCTGCTTCTTCTCTGTTTTATCTTTTTTTATCGAAACTTTCCTTACTCACCTTACTACTTTCGAAGGAATGTTATTATTTCCATGAATTCTGTCGATGATAGACCTCCATTCACGTTATTTTATGCTGATAATAAATCGCAAAATTATCCGAAATCTTTACATCGAGGCTGCAAGAGTATTTAGCCCATTTTGCGGTTTTCTATCATAATGAAATAACGCGAAAGGAGGTGGCTCATCAGCTGATCTTATGGTATCGATACTCAACTTACTTACCTCACTATAATCCATAGAAAATGATATAATTTCCAAGAATTCTGTCGACGATAGACCTTTCGCGTTACGATATGCTGATACAAAATCGTAAGAATAGCCAAATACACCTCGTCGAAGCTGCATAAATATTGTCCATAATATTCTTGGAATTCTGCGATAGACCTTTTTAATATTTCATTCACCTAATACAAACTCGCAAAATGTGCAGAAAATTACATGCTAATGCTGTGAAATATATAGACTCAGATTTCCTAGAATTCCATTAACCTTCTACCTTCTTTAATGTCACCTTCGCCTAATAAAAAGTACTAAAATTGGCAGAAACTTTCATACCAACGCTGCGAAATATGTAGGCTTAGATTTCCTAGAATTCCATTAACCTTCTACCTTCTTTAATGTCACCTTCGCCTAATAAAAGGTACTAAAATTAACCGGAAATTTCATGCCAATGCTGTGAAATACGTAGACCCAGATTTCCTAGAATTCCGTCAACCTACTACCTTCTTTAATATTGCGTTCGTCTAATAAGAAGTACAAAAATTAGTAGAAACCTTCATATCAAAGCTTCGAAATTTGTCTACATAAAATCCCAGGAAAATGTCGTCAATATTTCAAAATTCCGTTAATCTCATCTTCCTCCGATACTACATACCATCTCCTACATACCATTACACCTGATACCCGAATGACGCCTAATTACGATATTACCGCAGCAAAATCAGCGAGGAAACATGCATATCCGATCGGCGTGAAAATGTCGGTATCGCAAGCGCCACTTGTCCCGCTGACACAATGGTATCACTGGCCGCTACTGCGGGGCAGAAAAGGAAGACAGGGGACACGCGTTATTTATGGAATGAGCCGATAATTAAGGTCGGTATGAGGCGAGGCGAGGCGGAGAAAAAGGCCGGTGGACGAAACGGGGAATAAATCATTTGGCGACGAAGGAGTCGGGCGTGGCCGGCTCGGAGGAGGGTTAATGCGGATCGCGCGGCTTGCTCGCGACAATTCATTCGCGCCTGCTGCTCTCCGCTCCGTTTCCGCCCGGTTTAACGGTACCACGACTCCCAGCGATTACAGTATCACGCTCCGGCCACGTGTTAATGCATTGTTGATGAGCAGCGCGAACGATGTCGTTCGCATCGCTGAAGGAAACACGGCGATTACCGAAACAGCCCGACACCCGCGGCCAGGTGAAAGTCTCTCCGCGCCTCTTCCAGGGGTTTAAAGTCGCTGAAATATCGATTTCGCTTTTCGAAACTGCCGCGGGACGCCGTTATTTTTCCGTATGAATCTCGCCGGGCCCCGAGATCGCCGGAGATATCGATTTCGGCCCTGGTTCCGGCAACTTTTGAAATATTCCCTCGCCGATCCTACATCTCGCCTCGCTTCTCCGACTTTTATCCCGCTGCACGTTCGTTCTCGTGTTTCTCGTTATGCATTATGTTCGGAGGAGATATTTCAACGCTGTATCACGATCGAGAGAACGAGAGAGAAGTAGATACTTAATACTGAGAAACGATTATACCCGAGATATTGAAGGAAAAATCGAAAAATCGCAGAGAATGACATTGAGAAAGATAACGATACTCTGTGTCGATTATCTCCGTGAAACGGAAATTTGCGAATACTGGAAACTGAAGAAGGTTGGTTTGGAGTTTCGAGTGAAATTCTCCGCGGTGAAATTGTTCCTAGCGGAAATGAAGAAAATAATCGGTCGGGGTCGCGAATGATCGATTTCGCTGGCACACGAAGAGAAGAAAAATACGGATAATGGTTGTCGTGAGAGGTGGAAACGGTGCACCTCCGGTCTCGCTTGATGATCCACTGTGCACGATATCCCGCGTAATTTGGCAGTGGGCTGCGGATGTTCCGAGTAAATTACAGGTTCGTTAAATGAAACATCATTCCGGCCCGCTGCGCGCCGTGCAACTTCAGCTACTTATTACTATTTAATAGGATATTATCAGTCAGTGTACCGGGGAAATGGTTAAATTTCACCCGGTTCCGATGATAAACTGTCCGTTAATGAACGCTTCCGATCTTATCAATCATTCGACATCGTTCCGCATCGAACTCGAATCCCGAGGAACGATCCACGATCGCAACCGCGCCGATCGATCTCTCTGTCGACGTACACGAGCACGTGAAATCGCTGAGAGGGTGGAAAATCGGTAAAAAAGTCTCGAGATCGAAGCCGAATGTACGATCTAACTCGATACGAGATACCAAGAAGGATTCGATCTAACTCGAGTGCTAGATCTAACAGTGTCATCGAACTTTCTAAACTCCTTTTCACTGGTGTTTAACACGGTGATTACATACTACTTTTTGTTCCCAAATGGTTTCTTGCTGTCTCTACTAAATATAGTTAAAGCTAGTTAAAGATATCTTTACCATTTTTGCAACCCTCTTATCGTCTAGGCCCCACAAATTCGCGTTTACACGCCATTCCCTAAAATTAAGTTCGCTCTAGCTTTTTAGGAGATACAATCGTCTAAATTTCCAGTTATACGCATCGAAATACCAATTTTCGCGATAAATCCTCGATTTTCCAATGGGACGGAGGCGAAGGAAAGGGTAAAGGTGGGACAGGCGATAAGATCTCGGCACGGCGAGGGTAAACGAGGACATTTGTAAAGCGGTTAGAAAAAGAAGAATGGACGCGGATGAATAGATCGTGCCGGTGAATAACAGCCTCTGGCGTGATCGATCCTGAGCGTAAGTAGTAGCCTGGCTGTCTGACTTAAATTGGTTCACACGGTACGGCCAGTCGCCGCTTACAGGCTTAACCTTTGCTATCTTCATCGATGAACCCATCTCGTGTGACAAGCAGCGCCGGGTTTCTCGCCGCTGCGATCGCGACGATACCGCCGATAGACACACCTCTTATTACCCGTTACTCATACCGCAGTGTCGACATTTACCTCGGCCGACGAAGGAGCTTTCGATCCGACCTTGTTCCCCTGACAAGCTCATCTAGCTACCGGTGTCATCGATAATTCATTGCCCCTCCGTCGAAATCCGAGACAAGTTTCGCCGCGAGCGAACCACGGTCCAACGTTCCGCTCTAATTGCTATTTAATTATCGCGCACATTAAGAGTAACTCACGGACGCACGGCGCGAGGAGGAAATTTACATCTCCGAGGCAATAATCGCATCGAAAGCGCAGGCCAATTACGCGAGTGAGAATAATCCCCGGGAAACAGGATACCCGTGTTTACAATAATTACCACCGGAAGGAGTCAATCTCGCGGATGGATGGAGGAGCGAGGGACCAGTTAAGGAGCAAGGAACTTAAGCAGTCCTCGAATTTGATCCCGTAACGAGACCGGAGTCGCGTTATAATTGATGAGGCGAGAAAGGAGAGGATCCACGGGGCAGGATCGGACAGAGGAATCAGGGGCCCCACGGTGGAAGTGACAAATTGAAACGAAACACTGGCCAGGACCGGAGACCAGCCGGATAGCCCACTTAGATAGCAGCCAATCAAAGGAATCGGACTGGCCGAACAGGCCCGGGGAGGTATCAATGTTTGTTCCCGAGGACGAGCCCGTGATAGATTGAGCTGTCACGGCGAGGATTACATTTGTCATAAGACATAAACCGTTCCCTCCCCGTGATAATCTATGATCGCGCGCCGGTGGTGTCCCGGGACAAATCGCGTCGCGACGCAACCGCTTAGGCGTGGTTCACACCTACCCGAGGATTGCAGCCTCGCGATACCGGCTGCGAGCCGATTCCTACGCTCGTGTCGCCGGCTAATTAGCTCGTCACAGCGCGGACTAACGCCGATTAATTAGATACTAATAGGAGAACGAGGCTCCGGCTCTAGATCCATAGATATCCGCGCGTGAGACTCGCTGTGGGAAGTCTGCATAGATCTCCGCGCGACATTCACGCGGAATAAACCAGCGGAGCACGTTATTACCGCGTGTTAATTAGTTACAGCCGCACGTAGCTTCGTGCCCTTGATTCCTCTTCGATTTTATTCCAGATACTCTCGTTCCGATAAACGGTTGGTAAAGAGGAATTTGAGCAGAGATTTTTCTATGGATTTTACAACGATAGCGAAGAGTATTTTACAGCGATAGCGAAGATTATTCGAAATATTTGCAGAATTGCTAAATACTTTTTAGAAAGCGAGCAGTCAATCCTCGGAATACCGGGCTCGAAGTTGGACATTAAGATCACAGAGCGCGATCGCGCCTGTCTCGCATTTTTTAGCATAAATTAAAACATACAATGACCCTGCCGCGTGACATCTTTCCATAAGAAATTTACCAATGACCATACTAACTTTGCAATTGTTAAATATCATTAAGATTTAAATTGTAACGAGACAATGTGTATTTTTCCGTATTAGGTATCACATCATATTCAACAATGATCTTGCAATTCCTATGAAAGTATATTAATAAAACAAATGATATTCCGTAGCATATTCACCAGTGTCTTGAACCACACTCGAATAAAAATTTAAAAAATAATACAGTAGACCAGTCAGAGAGCGCTCTAAATTTTGCGCAACCCTTTCACTAAAATTCAGGTAGCTCTGCTCGTCAGTCAATCACGAATGAAGAATTATTGCTCAATCAGTCTGCTATTATCGCTAGACCTGCCGATCTTTAATAGGGTACCTAAACATAGGTATTTATATCAATTATAGTAATTTTAAAAGCAGGTACACGCTCGTAGTAATTACAAAGCGGGAAACTCGGTGGTTTCGACAGGCAGTGGCGAAGTTAAAGAGTGTGGCGATTGTGGACGCGGCTTAAAGCGGAGGATCGTTGCGAGGAAATTCCTCGGGGCTGGTTGCAAACGCGCTCATTATGCGGTGACATCTAAACGCCGGACCGTAGGCCAACGCGGAGGATCACGCGATCGTTCCTTCAGCCGGATGTTAATTTAAGAAGGCGGCACCTCGAGAACACGCCCCCCGTTGGAACCGAGTCGATCGAATCTCGCTTCGGATCGAGAAAAATCGTTCCCATGGAACGACCAAGGTCGAGGATTTATCCTCGCTTCGGGGTTCGCGTGACGAGCGAACGAAAGCTATCTTCGCGTCGGTGACACGACGCATCAACGTCTCGCCACTTTGTAGGATAATTGTTCCCTTCGATTCATACCGTGCTAAATTACACGGTTCGCCGTTTTCTTCGTTACCTGCCGTGAGATCACGCTTCGCGGAGACTGACGGTGTTCTGACGCCATATTGGCCGTTGGGTGTTGCTGGTTCTTCGTAATAAGCCTGCGTTTAACTTCGCGAGTCACGGATGCATTAATACTATTTTCATTACCCACTTGAGATGTGAGAATTCGGGGCCAAGCGAAAATAATAGGTTTACGCACGTTTTTGTGTACCTATCTTTACGGAGATCCGTCAAATTTACGTATTTTCTTAAAAAATAAGACCATGAGTTTAATTCAAAAGCAATTACAATATTAACATTATTATTGATTAAATCTATTAATATTGTATAATTGCAGCAACTCACAAATTGATGGGTCCCATAAATCTAGTGTTAAGGTAAATTATCGTGGAATCGCGAAATTTCAGTCCTAATCTTACGGTTAGAAGTTAACCCTTTACGTTCGACTATTTTCTCCTAAGAGAAAAGAAAAAAATAATTCGTAGACCTTCTGCCATAAAATCGACGACACTTTGAAAACGGTAAATAAGAAATCACATGCGAATTAAAAAGAAGAATTATTTCACTCGGATAATTTTAAATACGATATATCAATTAACCTCGATAACCTTTGAAAACGGTAAATAAGAAATCACATGCGAATTAAAAACTAGAATTATTTCACTCGTTGGGTAATTTTAAATTTTATATATTATATTAATTAACGTCGATCTTTAGAATTTGATTAAACCGTGACCAAAGCTCGTTTCTAGAGTGAAAAGGGTTAGGTTTAAAATTAGTAGTTGATTGCACCGATAGTTTGAGAGAAAATTGGGGAAAAAAGTTGCAAGGATGTTCCCATGGATCGCGATGGAATGTGCTTACAGGTGATTCGAAGCCATCGCTGGGAAGAGTCAATTTAAATCCTCGGCGATCGAAGCGGAGGAGCACCGGTGCTATCTTAATCATTCCCGTGACATCATTGTACTTCCAGATATTGTTCGTACTTCTGCAAATTGCTATTAATCGCGGTCGATGATTAATGACGGCGAGTCGCGAACCCGATATTCCCTGTCGATCGGCCGATGAATAATCGACCGGAGCATGCTCGTCTCGCTCTATAAACCGATCAAAAAAGCTCGCGGACTCTATCGAGAGCTTCTCCAACTTCCCCGACGCGTCGAAGGATAGCCAATCTGTGGAAATGAAAAATTCGCGGGACGAAATTTTAATTAGCGCGAAACGAACGATCCGGCGTAACAACGTTAATTAAAGAAGCGCAACGACGATGAACACGAACATTTTACTCTAACCGGATCCCAATGGGAATTCTGCTGAAACTTCGACTTCATTTTCGCTGCTCTGCCGAGTAATAATGCGAAATTGCAACGCGCAACACTCGAAATAATAACTTTGAAGTACGGCCGACCGCGCGATAATTCTCCGAAAGGTAACGGTCCCGAAGAGAAAGAGCGGGGCCGGTCGAAACGCCGAATCACGATGAAAATCGAAGGTGGAGAAATTCGTGGATTACGCGAGTGCGTGTCCGCGGAAGCGGAGGATGGTAATCGCGGGGATCGGGCCAATCTCGAGCGAGAAATCGACGAAACGCAGGCGAAAAGACGCGACGAGTGTTGCCCGCGAACGGCCGATAATTATCGAGAAAACGCGTAACGCCCAGCCGATGATTAATTGAATATTAACGACGCCCGTTGCCGGGCGTAATTAGGTTTCGGGAGCAAGTGTGCCGGCCACGGCGACGTTGAGAAACGATTTTTAAGGTCGCTAGCCGGCCGGACAGAAAATCACCGAACGATAAGCCCGTCGCGACACCTAACACCGTTCGGCGAGATTTTTCTGGCCGACGTTCGGCAATTTGTCACGAGACATCGGGCATAAGGCCGGCAGCCGGACGGAGATAACGCGCGCGTTGGCAAAAAATTCGCATTAACGCCTAACAAATTGCTGGCGGAAAGGGGGCCGATCGGCAAAAAAATAGGCAAAATCGGGACTCGTTAGCGGCTCGTTAGCCAGAACGATAACGCTGTCTTCGCCGAGGAAAATTGCCGCGTTTCAACGGATAAGGGATAAATCGGATCGAGTTGTTGGAAGACGAATATAGAAATCGGTGTAATAGCGTGCGAAAATGGCAGAAGCCGATGAATAGACCGGCTACGATCTCTTGTGGTAGATAGACGTAGCCGGGTAACGCCGAAATTTCGGGGTAAAACTTAAAGGTCGTTCTGGCATCGAGACCGCCGTCACACGGTGGCAAATTACGTCGACCGATTTCACGGCGGCCACCTCTTAAATGTCGGTCGTCAACTGACAGGCTAACGATCACGTGGCCGAATTGATGACTACCGTTACCTTAATCACAGGTCGGCAATCGCGGCTAACAAGTTAAGGATCGGGCCTGTGTAGTCGCGTGTTGTAACTACACGGGGCCATCGATCAGTTCGCGTAGCTCCTTTCCAACCGAGCGATCCTTCCACCGATCTATCGGTTCGCGATTATCGACGATTCGATCGGGATGACAGGCCGGTTGTACGCGCCGGGTCGAAGTTGAAAGCGTCCAGTCGAACGGGGACACGTGGTGGATTTCTGCGATCGGCGAACGATCGGCAGAGTATTCTCTCCAGCGGATAGACGAAGTGTCAACGACACCGGTCGCACCGGCTAATGTCGTCGTCGAAACATCCCACTTGGATGGATCACACGCAGCCGAAGCGGTTGCGTATTACGCTCCCTCGGTCGCGTTTGTCCGACGTGATCGGCGCAAACGAGGAGATGTTCCTGTCCGATCCAGCCTTTATCTCCGATCTCTCGATCCCGCGCGGACCTTCGCTCCGCCATTCTCTCCGCTTTACGCCGCCTCTCCCCTTTCCAAGCCGATTCCTCCTGGCAAATCGACTCTACTATCCTCCCGAAATTTTCCTCTACGTATTCCCTTCATCTTCTCTGTGTTTCCTCGCGAAAATTTTTAAGGAACCAAGAAAGCAGTTCGACAACGAACAAAGAGCGTCCCGATGAAACCGATCGACCACCGAAATTTTCCACTCTGTATTCTCTTCGTCTTCTCTGTGTTTTCTCGAGAAAATTTTTAAGAAACCAAGAGAGCGTTTCGACAACGAACAAAGAGCGTCCCGATGAAACCGATCGACTACCGAAATTTTCCTCTCTGTATTCCCTTCGTCTTCTCTCCGTTTTCTCGCGAAAATTTTTAAGGAACCAAGAGAGCGTTTCGACAACGAACAAAGAGCGTCCCGATGAAACCGATCGGCTACCGAAATTTTTCTTTCTGTATTCCCTTCGTCTTTTCTCCGTTTTCTCGTGAAAATTTTTAAGGAACCAAGAAAGCGTTTCGACAACGAACAAAGTACATCCCGATGAAACCGATCGACCACCGAAATTTTCCTCTCTGTATTCCCTTCGTCTCCTCTCTGTTTTCTCGCGAAAATTTTTAAGGAACTAAAAGAGCGTTTCGACAACGAACAAAGAGCGTCCCGACGAAACCGATCGACTACCGAAATTTTCTTCTCCGTATTCCCTTCGTCTCCTCTCCGTTTTCTCGCGAAAATTTTTAAGGAACCAAGAAAGCGTTTCGACAACGAAAAAAGAGCGTCCGGATCAAACAGATCGACCACCGAAATTTTCCTCTCTGTATTCCCTTCGTCTTCTCTCCGTTTTCTCGTGAAAATTTTTAAGGAACCAAGAGAGCGTTTCGACAACGAACAAAGAGCGTCCCGACGAAACCGATCAAACAATAAAACCGAAGAGTCCCTCGGGACCGGCGACGAAACGAATTTCATCACCGCCTATTATTAATTCCCGCTGCTGCGTTTTTCTTCGGCAACGCGCTCGCATGCCATAAATATGACAGCCATAAAATTCGACCGGTCACGTTCCATGGTTTTTCTCCCTGCCCCGTACTGCCGGACTCCGAGGGGCTCGAACGGTAATTTCTCTCTTTATTGCGCGACTCGTAACTACCTGTGCTATCGATACGCTTAGAATTAATCCCGATTCTGTATAAACAGCTGATAGAAAGCTAAACAATCGAATTCGTGTCAAAAAAGAGTCTTACTAAATTCTAATTCCTAGTAGAAAGACTCTGGTGACGTAAGATTTGTCTAGCTTCGAGACAGAAGTAAAAAACCGAAAAAGAGGTCTAAACAACGAGTGAACAGTCGTGAAAAGTATAAAATTTCCCACGAATGCTTCTGAGATACCGAATGACGTCTACAGTGTCGTCACGACAGGAAGTTAACGCGCGATAAAAAAGGATCGACGTAATTCTCCCACTCCTAAATCTCTCACACGACGAAGAATGTGAAACCCAAAAAATTTCAAAAATCGAATAGATCCAGGATTTCCGCAACCTGATTCCGGATTTTCGCGAATTCGTCCGAGGAATTCTCGGGTTGATCGGAGAGGGAAATGCTCGGAGCGCGTCGGAGAGGCAGCGGCGCGGAGAGGCGAGAGCGGAGAGACTCGGCCACGAAATCGTGGACACGAGGAGATCCATCAATCGGCGAGTCAGTCGATCGATCGTATCGATCGGGTTGTCGAGGCGCGTAGGTACGCGCCAGCTCGAGCAAAGTACCGGGATTCCTGTCTCCCGACCACCGGACGCGATTCCCGTGGCTGTCTCGGACGCGCGACCGCCACAGCGCGCACCCGCTCATCCGGATTACGCCAGGATACTTTCCCACGGGTTTTTCGCGCTCGACCTTTTTCCTATGACGTCCCCGCTCCCAGATGGCTCTCGCGCGGCCGGCTATCTCGATCGGCGATCTACGATATAGCGATTGGAAATCGTTCCTTCCGAGAAACCATCCTGGAGGATTCCGGGAACCCGGTACAGGCTCAAGGATGCTATGGCGTAGTCGCGAGATCGGAGACAGTGACGTGGAAATCGTCAGGGGAGTACTGTCTCCCGAACGCGGGGTTAAGAAGCGTCGTCCATCGAGGGTTGTTTTCTTATTCTTCCGAGAATAGACTTTTGTCGAGCATCGAATCGTGAGATCGGTCGAAAATTCGCGAATTTTTGAAATAAATTTATTCGCGATGTATCAAGCGTTGGAAGATAACTGGTGGATATTATGGTGGAAATTGCGAGGATTTTGGTGCTTTGCAAAATTGAAATAGAAGAGGGGAGTACTGTTTCCCGAACGCGGGGTTAAGAAGCGTCGTCCATCGAGGGTTGTTTTCTTATTTTTCCGAGAACAGATTATCGTGGAGCATCGAATCGTGAGATTGGACAAAAATTTGCGAATCTTTTTAATAAATTTATCGGCGATTTATCAAGCGTTGGAGAATAACTGGTGGATATTATGGTGGAAATTGCGAGGATTTTGGTGCTTTGGAAAATCGAAATAGAAGAGGGGACTATTGTTTCCAGAACTCGGGGTCAAGAAGCGTTACTTATCGAGGGTTGTTTTCTTATTCTTTCGAGAATAGACTTTTGTCAAGCATCGAATCGTGAGATCGGTCGAAAATTCACGAATTTTTGAAATAAATTTATCAGCGATTTATCAAGAGTTGGAGAATAATTGGTGGATATTATGGTGGAAATTGCGAGGAATTTGGTGCTTTGAAAAATCGAAATAGAAGAGGGAAGTATTGTTTTCAGAAGACGGGGTTAAGAAGCGTCGTCCATCGAGGGTTGTTTTCTTATTTTTCCGAGAACAGAATATCGTCGAGCATCGAATCGTGAGATCGGTCGAAAATTCGCGAATTTTTGAAATAAATTTATCCGCGATTTACCGAGCGTTGGAGGATAACTGGTGGGTATTATGGTGGAAATTGTGAGGAGTTTGGTGGTTTGGAAAATCGAAATAGAAGAGGGGGCTATTGTTTCCAGAACGCGGGGTCAAGAAGCGTTGCCTATCGAGGGTTGTTTTCTTACTTTTCCAAGAACAAAATATCGTCAAGCCTCGAATTGTGAAATCGGTCGAATATTCGCGAATCTCTTTACTAGATTTATCGACGATTTACCAAGCGTTTGTCGCAATGAAGAATAACTGGTGGATATTACGGTGGAAATTGTATGGAATTTGGTGCTTTGGAAAATGAAAATAGAAGAGGGGGATACTGTCTCAAGACTGCGGGGTTAACAAGCGTCGTCCACCGAGGGTTGTTTTCTTATTTTTCCGAGAACAGAATATCGTCGAGCATCGAATCGTGAGATCGGTCGAATATTCGCGAATCTCTTTACTAGATTTATCGACGATTTACCAAGCATTTGTCGCAATGAAGAATAACTGGTGGATATTACGGTATAAATTGTATGGAATTTGGTGCTTTGGAAAATGAAAATAGAAGAGGGGGATACTGTCTCAAGACTGCGGGGTTAAGAAGCGTCGTCCATCGAGGGTTGTTTTCTTATTTTTCAGAGAATAGATTCTTGTCACGTGTCCAATCGTGAGATTAGTCGAAAATTCGCGAATCTTTTTACTAGATTTATCGACGATTTACCAAGCGTTTGTCGCAATGGAGAATAACTGGTGGATATTGCGGTGGAAATTGCGAGAAATGTGGTGCTTTGGAAAATCGAAATAGAAGCGCGCTATCACAGCTATGGTCGTAGAAACGTAGTATCAATCGCGACAAATTGAAATTAACGTATCACGATGCAAATTACGAAGAAGTCGGTGTTTCTGATAATTGAAATCGGAGGAAGAAGCGAGTCACGTGCGAGAGATCCGAAAGGCGTACGTGGAAGCGGGTCCGTCCGAGAGGGTGGAAGAGCGATAAACAATATTTATAATAAGGTGGCTGCGAAAGGAAATCCGGAGCCGGTATTAATTCGCGATGTACCCTAATTAAAGCCACCTAAATCTCTGGGAGGGTATCGCGGCGAGGGCCGGTGATCTTTTATACATAGCCAGCTGCGGGTCGTCGAAGAATTCATGTTTTGCCGTTGTAACGAAGCGATCGGCCATTGTAAAACGACTAGATGGAGAGTCGACGCCCGTTCCCCGGGATGAATATGAAGCCATAGATTATTCGTTTGCGCTCATCAATCTGCACCTTTTTCCCCGGGCCGGCGCGGGGCGCGGGGCCGGGCGGGGCCCTACGTGATCGGACGTTCCGTGGCTCGCGATCCGCCAGGAACCGGCGATATTAACCCATTAACGTCTATAAATCGTCGCCGATGGAGCGTGAGTCGCCTGCAGAGAGCGTTTCGCGGCGCGCATTTCCAATGCCGAATATCACGTGGCCCGACCTCGCGGCGGACTCGCAAGCGGCGCGACGAGGGCGGAAGAAAAACAGTGGCGTGCGCGCGACAGGGAGAGACGGCCGGCGCAGGCACGTAAAACAAGTTGGAAGAGAACGCGTCACGTCTGCGGAACCGCTGCGGAAATGCCAGCTCGTGACTACGAGGACATCACGTGCCACGGTACCGTGCCTCGAGCCCCGTCCACCATTATTTCCCTTTCGCCTTCTCATTACCAGAGCTCGCAGCCGGCGGCCCGACGCTTTCGATTGCGCATCGACCTCGCGAGCAATCGCGTTCTCAGGTAGGAGGTCGGGTTATTTTCGGACCGTCGCGAGCCACGCGGAAGTTCAGAGGAGCTGGCAATTCTTGGTACCGAGTCCGCGTCTCGTCATCTTCCTCTGCTACCCTCGCGGCCCTACTCCCGTTGGGCCTACGTCTTGTCTTCTCTCCTACTTCCAGATTCAACCAAGGTATATATAAAGATGCCACAGGAAAAACCCTGTTCCAAGCTTTGACCAGCGAATTTTCTTTTATTCCAATGCGGCAGATGACAACGGTGTCGTCGGAAATATGTCACTGGTGTCATAGGAGTAGAAGAAACTAGAGTGTGAAATTTTATATGACAATAAGTCGATAATCGCCATGACGTAAGGTCAGGATTGAAGAAAGAATCGAGACTCGACGGATTTAGCCTGAAGTTTCTGCTCTTATTTGGTAGATCACCGGAGTAACGAGTCCATTAATAAAGAAACGGTTGAATGAATTTAACTGTATTATTTATAGTCTGAGTTTCCTACTTTTCTTCGATATATCAGTTGAGTAACAAGTCCATCGATAAAGAAACGAGATTCGATAAATTTAACTGCACAATTTATAGCCTGAAGTTTCTACTTTCATTTAGTAGATCGGCCGAGTAAGAAACTATATATTTAAGTGTAGCGGAATTACTATTTCTTCCACGCCGGTGAATAGGTTCCGAGTGAAAAATGTAGCCAGAAATGTGAAATATTTTTCCGCGACTCGGCGGACCTGGAAATTAATGCCAGACGGGAAATAGGCGACAAAGAGCACGTATACAAGCCTCTATTGTTCCGTGGTCTTTGCGAAAACTTTGTACAGGTGTAAAGTATAATCGTTTGTGACGATCGAAGATGGCCAGTCGGATTTTCGAGGATTATTCTTCGAGACAGAGCTGTAAAGCAATTTTACATTCGCGAAGATTGTAAGATTTTCGCGTATGTCGCGAAATTTCGATCTCTAACCTGACTCGGCTCCAACTCGCACGAGCGTACGTCATTCCGAACAATAGGAAGGAAGACAAAGCCAAACCTGAGATTATTTCTGCAAAGCCTATCGTCGAGTTTCGAGTTAAATCGCACGGCGGGATCGGTCGTTGCGGCAAATAAATTCACCGAGTTTCAACGGAGATTGATTTAACCACCCTGACAGAGCTGTCGCGTTAAAATAATATCGCGATCAACGCGTGCTCGAAGGAATAGACAACTCATCGGCCAACGATACTCGAGGTTCGCGCTAAATTTACCGACAATTTATGTACACCTATTTTTGTCCATCCCGTCGTTCGCAAATACGAGCTTTTTACAGACACGTACACCATTACGTACTCGTGTACTCGTACCGAGAGATTAACCCGTTGACGCGAGAATGAAATGAAATAAAACTCGACGTGCTCCGAGAACACGCGTCACGGTAATAAAAATTTGCCTGGTCCCGAACATGCGTCCGTTTACGACGACGCGTGACGAATAAAGTTAACACCGAAACCTCGCGGTATCGGTAAAAAAAACTCGGAGCGGGTAACGAGGTAACAGCGTGGAATTGTCGGAGTTTCCGTAGGAATCCGCGAGAACTTAAGAATTCGATACGGATTCAAGGTTCCTCGCGGGCGTCACTCGGTCGAAGCCCGAAGCAGTGTGCGAGCGAGCAAAGCGTCCATCCGCAAGTGGCGCGCGTGCTCGCAATTGAATTAGTGGGCAGAGCTGGTTAGAGTCAATTAGAATTCTTCCGCGATACAAATTGATTCTGATCGCGCGAACTGAACGACGGCTCGAGCATAATGCTGAATACGTCGTAAATAATTTCGACTGCGCAACAACCGGCTTGCGAAACGGGATAAGGTATCGGCGCGAGATTTCAGAGATCCGATCGGCCGCGATACGCGCGGGGCTAAATCGGGTTTAATTGTCCGTCAAATTTGCATGAAATTGGCAGTTGGCCGAGGGGTGTGACCGAAAGAATCCGCGAGGACTCCGGCCAACGATTCTAATTGATACGTTTGCGGAAAATCCGCGCGTTGCCGTCCGCGTAGTCGGACGTGGGATGAATTATCGCCGGCAATTATCATCCAGCGAAATATACGACGGTGGAGGTCAGCCGAGGTGAGCCTCGTGACAACCTGCGATTATTTCCAGCGCGAGCGGGCTCGCGCGACCGTTTCTAAGCGTAAAGACGGAAGAGGCGCGCGCGACCACGCGATGGAAAGTGAGAAACACCGTAATTATCCTGGCCATTCGGTTTCCATCGGGTGGTACCACCGCACCGATCGCTGGGCTACTATTTTCCGCGTTGCTAGCATACCTGCCACTGCTCGCTAGTAGTTTCCTTGCGATACTCTGCGTCCGATTAATCTTCCACGTGTCGCGAGAGAAGAAAAAGATTCGCGTCTTTCGCTTGAATCGACGCTTCGTCGATCGCCGCTCGAGGGGTTCAAATGATTCTCGAATATTTCTCGGACACGAACCACCGAGTGAATATTTATTTTTACGACGTTGACCTATTCGTCTAGGAGAGAGACTGGCGATAAAGAGTTAGAGTTGAACGCGTGGCTCGTTGCACAGAGGCGTGGCTTGTAGGATACGAACCGAGGTAAACAACAGGAGTCAGGACAATTTTCGACGCTGTTTTTCTGTCGGGACGAGTCGAGGCTCGTCAGTCGCGTGTTATTCTTCGCAGTGCTCGGACGAAATCGCTCGACGCGTGACCGACCTTGCTGCTGTTCACTGTGGCACGCCCCATCGGAACGCGAATAACAGAACAAAGGTAAGATTTAAATTATTATATATATATACGTGTAATGTGTTTAGCCGCTCGTTGGTCATAAGTTGTTATACTTTGTCCTAGTAGAGGCTTCTTAAAGGGGTTACGTGGACCCTGGGACTTGAGACCTAACTTTCGCGGATGTTCTTTATAACTTATAACATTGTAATCGACACGTTTAATATTAACGATCTAGAGGAAAGCTGAGAATCTTCTAATAGGGGACAATATATTAAATATCATACTTAATTGCATGTATAGATAAGTCGTTATACATAGTTCTAGTAGAGGGGGTTTATATGAAATCCTACAAATCTGAGACTCGGGGTAATATACGCACATAATATCGACGATTTAGAGGAAAGCTAAGAATCTTCTATCAGTGGGCAATATATCAAGTATCATATTCAAGGGCACGTATAGATAAGTCGTTATACATAGTCCTAGTAGAGGGGGTTATATTAAATCTTGCAAATTTGAGACTTAGGATAATTTTCACGTATAATATTAACGATCTAGAGGAAAGCTGAGAATCTTCTATTAGGGGACAATATATCAAATATCATACTTAATTGCATATATAGATAAGTCGTTATACGTAGTTCTAATAGAGGGGGTTACATGAATCTCTGCAAATTTAAGACTTAGGGTAATTTTCACGTATAATATTAACGATCTAGAGGAAAGCTGAGAATCTTCTATTAGGGCACAATATATCAAGTACCATATTGAAGTGGACGTTATAGATAAGTCGTTATACATAGTTTTAGTAGAAGTTTCTCAATGAGAGTCACATGGATCCCGAAAATCTGAAGCTTGTGGTAATCTACGCGTATAATATCGACGTTCCAGTAGAAAACACATCGCGATGCAACAACAACGACAAAATCCGAACACAACACGATTATATGGCATAAGTATACTACTCGAGGTTTCCGTACACGGTTCCTAGGAAATCCACTTCTTGGAGAAGAGGTGCGAAAAAGGTCGCTAGATAAATCACCATATGTAGTCCTAGTAAAGATATCTCAATGGGAGTCACATGGACCACCAAAATCTGAATCTTAGGATAATTTACGTATATAATATCGAAGGTTCAGTAGAAAGCACGATTCAACGACAAAATCCGAACAACGAGATTACGTAGCAAAAACACTACTCGAGGTTTGCGTACACGGTCCCTAGGAAATCCACTTCTCGGGGAAGAGATACGAAAAAGGTCGCTAGATAAATCACCATATGTAGTCCTAGTAAAGATTTCTCAATGGGAGTGACATGGACCACCAAAATCAGAATCTTAGGATAATTTACGTATATAATATCGAAGGTCCAGTAGAAAACACATCGATTCAATGACAAAATCCGAACACAATGCGATTACGTGGTATAAGTATGCTACTCGAGGTTTCCGTACACGGTTCCTAGGAAATCCACTTCTTGGAGAAGAGGTACGAAAAAGGTCACTAGATAAATCACCATATGTAGTCCTAGTAAAGATTTCTCAATGAGAGTCACATGGACCCCCAAAATCTGAATCTTAGGATAATTTACGTATATAATATCGAAGGTCCAGTAGAAAGCACATCGATTCAGCGACAAAATTCGAACACAACGCGATTACGTGGTATAAGTATGCTACTCGAGGTTTCCGTACACGGATTCTAGGAAATCCACTTCTCGGAAAAGAGGCGCGAAAAAGGTCGAGAGACGGCGGATCTTGTTGGCGCCACAACAACGGCCGCGAGACCGTCGATCACGGGACAAATGAATTTCCAAGAGGACGTTGCGAGAGGACGTTGAAGACCGCGGCGTGATTAATCGTCAGGGGTATCCGCGTGGATTAATTAGCGCATCCGATGAGCGACAGCTCGTCGAGTGCCAAGAGAACCGCGCGCGCGCTCCAAGGTGTTATTAATTGATCACGGACAGCCGCTAATTGTGACTCTATCGCGGCTGAAAGCGATCCGTGCACGCGTGTTTTCGGTGATTTACGAGTAACCGCGGTTCCACGAACGCCACCGAAAATTCGCTTGGCGCTTCGCAGTCTGCTGCTCTCCCTTGGTCAGGCCTCGCACCGTTTCCTTTGTACCCCTGGCCCTCGAGCTCGTTCCTTGATTGCGGGTGACAGGTGAAACCAGTGTCGTTGACGAGCTTGAGACGATCTCAATGCCGATAGATGGATGATAAGACGAACGAACGGAAAACGGCTGGATAGAAACGTTGTAAAGGTGAGCGTGGATTCGGGTTACACAGTCATTCGATTAGCTCCTGCTTGTTCGTCCTTGATCACGCGATTGCAAGTCGATGAACCATGCCGCCAGTTGCTTAGGAATTTTTACCTATGGGAATTTATCGCATGGGATGAGGTAAGGGGATGATCTGTTTGCTCTTTGTAACTCCATCTTATATCTATATTGAAAACCTCGAAACTTTAGGTTTTACTTAATTTTGGTGGGGTTTGAGAACCACTTTTCATATTCTATCGAGTCTATGTTTACATATTGTCATAATCAGTTAGGGTTACCCAGTCGATTATTTGGCTCTTGCTTGTTCGTCCTTGATCACGCGATTGCAAGTCGATGAACCATGCTGCCAGTTGCTTAGGAATTTTTACGTATGGGAATTTATCGCATGGGATGAGGTAAGGGGATGATTTGTTTGCTTTTTGTAACTCCATCTTAGATAAATCTTAGAAGCCTCGAAATTTTAGGTTTTAGTTCATTTTTGTGGGTTTGGAAGCCTCTTTTCATCTTGTATCGAGTCTATGTTTACATATTGTTATAATCGGTTAGGGTTACCCAGTCGATTCGATTAGCTCCTGCTTGTTCGACCTTGATCACGCGATTGGAAGTCGATAAACCATGCTACGAGTTGCTTAGGAATTTGTACACTTCGTATGATATGAGGTAAGGGGATGATCTGTTTGCTCTTTGTAACTCCATCTTAGATCAATCTTGGAAGCCTCGAAATTTTAGGTTCTACTTAATTTTGGTAGGTTTTGCGAACCTACTTTCATATTCTATTGAATCTATGTTCACACATTGTTATAATCTCTTCGTCGATCGAGTAGTTACAGCTAAAGGAACTAAACCTATTACACCACGACCAATCCGACCCGCATCTCTTTCACGTATTCGTCAAATAAACTCGTCACACCTAGATCCATCCCAAACCTTTCAAACTCTAATCCCCTAACGTTGATCCCATTACTCTTTACATGATTTCCCATAGGCAACGACAAAAATTCGCGCATATATCAAAGAAGACTAAACCCGCATCTCTAACTCAATCCTCTACAAATCTCGTCATTGCAACTGAAAAATCAATGACAGACAATCTAACCCGTCGTTTCTATGAATTCGAGCTTTTCCAACCCCAATCGACCCATATCGACCCTAATTTGATACAAACACGTACAAAATCCAGACCGGGCCCCCGCGATAGAGCGGATAGAACCAAAAGTAAGCAAAGATATTGGTGGCGATCGCGGTCGTGGTGGAAGCACGTTGAAATAACAAAGTAACGAAAGAGTCGCGTCGTTTGCGTATAATGGAGCGGCGTTTTCGCGGTCGCGCAACCGATACGTCGTAACGTGTAACGACCGCCGCGTAACGCCGCGCTCTTAAAGATAATGAGCGGTGTGATTGATCGTAAAGGTAATGACCATGGAAGCACGCCGGGGCCCGTCGAGCGGGGAAAAAACTCGGCCCGGGTCTNCTGCTGTTCACTGTGGCACGCCCCATCGGAACGCGAATAACAGAACAAAGGTAAGATTTAAATTATTATATATATATACGTGTAATGTGTTTAGCCGCTCGTTGGTCATAAGTTGTTATACTTTGTCCTAGTAGAGGCTTCTTAAAGGGGTTACGTGGACCCTGGGACTTGAGACCTAACTTTCGCGGATGTTCTTTATAACTTATAACATTGTAATCGACACGTTTAATATTAACGATCTAGAGGAAAGCTGAGAATCTTCTAATAGGGGACAATATATTAAATATCATACTTAATTGCATGTATAGATAAGTCGTTATACATAGTTCTAGTAGAGGGGGTTTATATGAAATCCTACAAATCTGAGACTCGGGGTAATATACGCACATAATATCGACGATTTAGAGGAAAGCTAAGAATCTTCTATCAGTGGGCAATATATCAAGTATCATATTCAAGGGCACGTATAGATAAGTCGTTATACATAGTCCTAGTAGAGGGGGTTATATTAAATCTTGCAAATTTGAGACTTAGGATAATTTTCACGTATAATATTAACGATCTAGAGGAAAGCTGAGAATCTTCTATTAGGGGACAATATATCAAATATCATACTTAATTGCATATATAGATAAGTCGTTATACGTAGTTCTAATAGAGGGGGTTACATGAATCTCTGCAAATTTAAGACTTAGGGTAATTTTCACGTATAATATTAACGATCTAGAGGAAAGCTGAGAATCTTCTATTAGGGCACAATATATCAAGTACCATATTGAAGTGGACGTTATAGATAAGTCGTTATACATAGTTTTAGTAGAAGTTTCTCAATGAGAGTCACATGGATCCCGAAAATCTGAAGCTTGTGGTAATCTACGCGTATAATATCGACGTTCCAGTAGAAAACACATCGCGATGCAACAACAACGACAAAATCCGAACACAACACGATTATATGGCATAAGTATACTACTCGAGGTTTCCGTACACGGTTCCTAGGAAATCCACTTCTTGGAGAAGAGGTGCGAAAAAGGTCGCTAGATAAATCACCATATGTAGTCCTAGTAAAGATATCTCAATGGGAGTCACATGGACCACCAAAATCTGAATCTTAGGATAATTTACGTATATAATATCGAAGGTTCAGTAGAAAGCACGATTCAACGACAAAATCCGAACAACGAGATTACGTAGCAAAAACACTACTCGAGGTTTGCGTACACGGTCCCTAGGAAATCCACTTCTCGGGGAAGAGATACGAAAAAGGTCGCTAGATAAATCACCATATGTAGTCCTAGTAAAGATTTCTCAATGGGAGTGACATGGACCACCAAAATCAGAATCTTAGGATAATTTACGTATATAATATCGAAGGTCCAGTAGAAAACACATCGATTCAATGACAAAATCCGAACACAATGCGATTACGTGGTATAAGTATGCTACTCGAGGTTTCCGTACACGGTTCCTAGGAAATCCACTTCTTGGAGAAGAGGTACGAAAAAGGTCACTAGATAAATCACCATATGTAGTCCTAGTAAAGATTTCTCAATGAGAGTCACATGGACCCCCAAAATCTGAATCTTAGGATAATTTACGTATATAATATCGAAGGTCCAGTAGAAAGCACATCGATTCAGCGACAAAATTCGAACACAACGCGATTACGTGGTATAAGTATGCTACTCGAGGTTTCCGTACACGGATTCTAGGAAATCCACTTCTCGGAAAAGAGGCGCGAAAAAGGTCGAGAGACGGCGGATCTTGTTGGCGCCACAACAACGGCCGCGAGACCGTCGATCACGGGACAAATGAATTTCCAAGAGGACGTTGCGAGAGGACGTTGAAGACCGCGGCGTGATTAATCGTCAGGGGTATCCGCGTGGATTAATTAGCGCATCCGATGAGCGACAGCTCGTCGAGTGCCAAGAGAACCGCGCGCGCGCTCCAAGGTGTTATTAATTGATCACGGACAGCCGCTAATTGTGACTCTATCGCGGCTGAAAGCGATCCGTGCACGCGTGTTTTCGGTGATTTACGAGTAACCGCGGTTCCACGAACGCCACCGAAAATTCGCTTGGCGCTTCGCAGTCTGCTGCTCTCCCTTGGTCAGGCCTCGCACCGTTTCCTTTGTACCCCTGGCCCTCGAGCTCGTTCCTTGATTGCGGGTGACAGGTGAAACCAGTGTCGTTGACGAGCTTGAGACGATCTCAATGCCGATAGATGGATGATAAGACGAACGAACGGAAAACGGCTGGATAGAAACGTTGTAAAGGTGAGCGTGGATTCGGGTTACACAGTCATTCGATTAGCTCCTGCTTGTTCGTCCTTGATCACGCGATTGCAAGTCGATGAACCATGCCGCCAGTTGCTTAGGAATTTTTACCTATGGGAATTTATCGCATGGGATGAGGTAAGGGGATGATCTGTTTGCTCTTTGTAACTCCATCTTATATCTATATTGAAAACCTCGAAACTTTAGGTTTTACTTAATTTTGGTGGGGTTTGAGAACCACTTTTCATATTCTATCGAGTCTATGTTTACATATTGTCATAATCAGTTAGGGTTACCCAGTCGATTATTTGGCTCTTGCTTGTTCGTCCTTGATCACGCGATTGCAAGTCGATGAACCATGCTGCCAGTTGCTTAGGAATTTTTACGTATGGGAATTTATCGCATGGGATGAGGTAAGGGGATGATTTGTTTGCTTTTTGTAACTCCATCTTAGATAAATCTTAGAAGCCTCGAAATTTTAGGTTTTAGTTCATTTTTGTGGGTTTGGAAGCCTCTTTTCATCTTGTATCGAGTCTATGTTTACATATTGTTATAATCGGTTAGGGTTACCCAGTCGATTCGATTAGCTCCTGCTTGTTCGACCTTGATCACGCGATTGGAAGTCGATAAACCATGCTACGAGTTGCTTAGGAATTTGTACACTTCGTATGATATGAGGTAAGGGGATGATCTGTTTGCTCTTTGTAACTCCATCTTAGATCAATCTTGGAAGCCTCGAAATTTTAGGTTCTACTTAATTTTGGTAGGTTTTGCGAACCTACTTTCATATTCTATTGAATCTATGTTCACACATTGTTATAATCTCTTCGTCGATCGAGTAGTTACAGCTAAAGGAACTAAACCTATTACACCACGACCAATCCGACCCGCATCTCTTTCACGTATTCGTCAAATAAACTCGTCACACCTAGATCCATCCCAAACCTTTCAAACTCTAATCCCCTAACGTTGATCCCATTACTCTTTACATGATTTCCCATAGGCAACGACAAAAATTCGCGCATATATCAAAGAAGACTAAACCCGCATCTCTAACTCAATCCTCTACAAATCTCGTCATTGCAACTGAAAAATCAATGACAGACAATCTAACCCGTCGTTTCTATGAATTCGAGCTTTTCCAACCCCAATCGACCCATATCGACCCTAATTTGATACAAACACGTACAAAATCCAGACCGGGCCCCCGCGATAGAGCGGATAGAACCAAAAGTAAGCAAAGATATTGGTGGCGATCGCGGTCGTGGTGGAAGCACGTTGAAATAACAAAGTAACGAAAGAGTCGCGTCGTTTGCGTATAATGGAGCGGCGTTTTCGCGGTCGCGCAACCGATACGTCGTAACGTGTAACGACCGGGGACCAGCCGGTCGGCGATAAAAACCGCATGGAAGGGGCATTGTTTATATCCCCGTTAGCGACGTCAGCCACCGTGGAATCCGTGGGGAGAGGAAAGGGACAGTATCGCGAATGGTACTTAATAGGCTCCGATGGCCGATTATAAGTTAACGAGGATCGAACTTAATCCCTCGCTGCCCGGGCTTTTTTCGGCCCGAGGGAAATGGCCGGTCGAAGCTTTCCTGGCACAAACTCGATCGCATTTTTTCCCGATAACGTCCCGGCAATTGCTCGCGGTATAAATCGTACCGGTGTTTTATTTCGATACTTAACGCGGGGTTCCACCGCGATGAGAATGTATCGACGTGCTGCTGTGTAAGACCGGAAATTCGTGAATTATAGAATTTATTGTAGACAGCCGGTGAAACGATGAGATTTATCGAGAGTAATTGGCTAAAAGTCCGCGTTGTTTGAATTATTCGCCGTGTAATCGTAGCACGCTCGATTTATATCAGTCATCGCGTTATCGCGAGATCAAATTTCATATCCTTTTTTCACCACCGCGAATTTATATCGACTTTCGGACTTTCGCAATAGGAGATACGATATTTTGAACGGCGATAATAATGATATAATTATCGTCGTTTATCACTGGCAGTTCGTGGCGAGGCTTTGAATCAAACTGTCGAGTGCGAAGGATTAAAAAGCTGGTGGCAAGGAACGGTTGCATTTGGAATTAGAAGAGAATTAATCTCCGAGACTGCTCCATATTTTATTCGTTTCGAATATTAATTATTAGAAACGCATTAGTGTATAAAGACCATGTTGAAATTCGTTTACGACTTTTTCGAGGGTGTACGAACTCGTGTCACTAGAATCGTAATATCCCTAGGCTTCCGAAACTCTTTTTCTACCATCTACATCCTCGCACGAGATACGCAAATTCCCGGTTTACGTAATAACCACCTGCTCGCGCGAAGTTTCGTTGCAAACAGCGGCTTGGACGAAAATCAGACGTTGATCGGCGAAGAATTTAAACGCTCGCTGCGGCATCCGGCGATTAAATTCCCCATCGGAGTGATTAAATAAAATTTCTAAAACGGTGTTTACATAACACTTTTTTTTCCACGCGTCTACACGACACCCCATATAATTAGAACGAAGACAAGTTCATTGGAAAGGCGCGCGGGCTGGTTCCAGGAGAAATCTCCCTCCGGTCCGGCGTTTCATTAAAACGGGAAGAAAAAAAACACGAAGGAAAGAAAAAAGGGAAAAGAAAGAAAAAAAAAAGTCACTGGTACTAATGAATGGGTAGAATCGGTTTCCCGTCTCACCGGTTCGAGCGTCATTTCGAAGCCATTACGGCGTTAAAGCGTCGATAATGGCCGAGCCGGGCAGCGACGCTCGCACAACGGACGTTCGAACGGATATTAGGTGAAAAAACAAGTCGGTCCGTTTGAAGATCATTAGTTAACGACCGTTATTTATTGAAATGAGAATATTGAATAGCAGGAGTTGCGCAACAGCTTGCTACAGCTGCCACCGCGAGAAACGGAGAGCGAAAGGGAACAGCGATGGCGAACGCGCGAGGTTCGCGCCGGTCAGAATTCGAGGAGGATGTAATTTCGAGAGTTGCGATGGCGGAAGAGCCGAAGGGTGGTTCGGCCGGGGGTTGATGCAAGCGCAAAGGGAGGATAAGTAGAAGGCAGCCAGGCTGACTATAACGTAGGTGATTTCAGCAGAATTCATGGTTGCTTGATTACAAGTAATAAACCGAGCGTTAGGACAAGATTTATGAGCATCTCCGGGCACCTATAGTCCCTGATCGCCACCCTGGGGCCTCGTTTCTGTTGTTCTTTTGCCGCTCGCGGCCGAACCGGCCCTTCCTCTACACGCACCGTCCTCGAATCGCTCGCGAGACCGAACAACATTCGATTTCTTCTTCGAAAACATCGTATCTCTCCGAATTCGATTCCTCGTTCTTCCGAGGTTATGGCGAAATAAATTGTAAGCGAGGGAAGAATACGATATTTATCGTACGAGAGTAGAGATTGGACTGGATTGGAGCTACACGGGTCAGAAAGACGAAGACGTAGAGGATTGGGATCGCTCTCACATTGTTGACCTGTATAATTTTATTTCTCGTTTACCAACCTCAACTGTGACTATGATCTCCCCAAAAGCGATGAATTCTATAAACTTCGATCGGTATTTTATATTTTCGTGGTGAAAAATCGCGATAGGGATCGCTGTCACATCGTTGACCCGTAGAACAGTTTTATTTCATGACAGATGCGCCCTAAAACGTTGAATTCTATAAACTTCGATCGGTATTCCATATTTCCGCGTTAAAAAAACCACGAAAAAAATCGCTGTCACATCGTTGACATGTACAGTTTTATTTCTCGTTTACCACCCCCGACTGTCACGATAGATCTCCCTAAAAGCGTTGAATTCTATAAACTTCGATCGGTATTTCATATTTTCGCGTTAAAAAACTGCGAGAGGGATCGCTGTCACATCGTTGACCCGTAGAAGAGTTTTATTTCACGACAGATGCGGCCTAAAACGTTGAATTCTATAAAATTCGATCGGTATTCCATATATCCGCGTTAAAAAAACCGCGAAAAAAATCGCTGTCACATCGTTGACCTGTATAGTTTTATTTCTCTTTTACCACCCCAGACTGTCACGATAGATCTCCCCAAACGTGTGAATTCAATAAACTTCGATCTGTATTCCACATTTTCGCGTTAAAAAACCGTGATAGATATCACTGTCACATCGTTGACCCGTAGAATTTTATTTCACGATAAATCCGCCCCAGCGCGTTGTATTCTATAAACTTCGATGGGTGTTGCTTATTTCCGCGTTGAAAAACCGCGAAGAAAATCGCTGCTCCGGATTGCTTACGCAACAGGAAGACTCGAAGGAGACTGCTAAGTGCGAGATAAGTGGTGGCGGTAGAGAATAATAAATTATTGCAATTGGATTTTTCGCGATACGAGTGGAGATCGGAAGACGATAGACAATTAAACAGCGCAGGGCGTTTACGTGGTCCCGTTGGGCTAATAGCGGGACGATTACCCGAGGATGAGAACGGCCTGTTATCCTCCATCGACCAATGAACTCCGCGACCAGGGCCCTATCTGAAATTTCTGTATCAGCCGGGAACATGGGTGCAACGCGCGCCATCAATCCACGTCCAGCTGGGTCCACCCACGAGCGGGCCCCGGCGAAACGCGCGCGATCCTCTTGCGATCGAAGATCCGGCGATACCGGAGGACTCGACTCGCGTGATGCATCATCCGTTTATCACCGGGAGCTGCTTCCTCGAGAAATCCGGGTTCTCGCGGACTTCTCCGCGTCGTTAATGATTCGTTATTAGTTTATCGCGAGCTCCTCGGGCAGAACCGCGCCGGTGCTCGCAATCTGCTTTACTTTCGCTCGTTAGCATCCGCGATAGATCGGCGCGAAGCGCGTTTATTTTTTTTTTTGCCCGCTTCGTCGAACACCTGGAGCATCTGAACGGTCCTCGAGGATTCAGGTACGAGTAACTGTTCCTTTTAACACTAGGTTTATGCAAATTTGATACCTCTTTCTACGTGCACTCGTTGAATTTACCTATTTTCTTAAAAATGTGTTTAATTAAATCTTGGGTCACATAAACCTAGTGTTAAATCTGTTCTCAAATCTCCTTTCCTTCGTTTCTCTCCTTTTCTGAATTTAATTTAAATGCGATCAAGTTTGGTACCACTTTGGTCCGAAGAATGTCAGCGATTCGACTCGCGAATTTTTCTAATGGTAAATTTAATTTCTAAAATTTAACTTTTTCTGTTTCAGTGGTGGCAGATCGGTTGAGTCATGGTTTATATGGGTCGCAGATTACTCCGAGCTGTTAATTCCAGGAAATGGCGGGGATAAATGGCAGCCGTACTGGTACACAGGCAATCCGGTGTATCTCGTTAGCGTAAACGCATTTTCTTCGCGAGTCGTCTCTCGACCTCTGAGACGTTGAAATTGGATAAGAAAATAACGAAGGGTAGCGAGAATTTAGGGAAAGACCGCGTATTTATAAGCTTTCGATGACCGTGTGAATACTGAAATTGCAAATGGCGAGGAAAGACTACTGCGAAGTCAACGATAGATTTCTAAAGATCGTCACTGTTTATCTTTCATTTCTCAGCCATTGACAATCGAAATAATTAACACTCTCGATTTAATCAACACCTAGGATCAAAATCATTCTTGTACTTTATTTCACCGATGATATCTATTATAAATAAAACAGAAAGATAGCTCAACCCCTAACCTTCCACTTCCCCTTCCTCGAAAGAAAGACTTCTGTCCCTGTAATCCTATTTACAACAAAGACAGAAATAAAATCGCGAATTACGCAAGAAACGCGCAGAGAGGGAGTCTCAGTGCTGTATAAACAACGGGTAATCGGGTTTATCAAAAGCGTTACACCTTGGTGCCCCTGAGTATCAGACTGGCATAACGCAAACGAGTTAACAGTCACGATGGTTGCGTTCCTGACAAACTGACTCGGCGCACTGTGTCCTATCTCCCTTCCGATCCTTCGCGCCTTCCGTTGTTTCTACTTCTGCGTCGTCGGGGAAGGCATCCGCTGTGAAACCGTGGTGGAAGAAAGCTGGAAACGATCGCGTTTGCCTGGGTGGCCGTCGCGGTTCTCCGGCAGCGGAGTAAGCCGTGCGGCGCAACGACGTTGTAAATTGACGCGTTTACCGATAAACTGGCGTGTACCGAATGAACTGCGAATTAATCAGCCGTCGGAGTGGGGCCGCGGGCTACGACATCGTAAACGGGACGGGGGGAATATGTTTTATTCAAATTACGGTACAGGTGGATCGCGCTCTGGCCAGCGATCAGTAGGCATCTTTATCAGCCGATCGCCGCGGATCACTGTGATCGACCTCGGCAAATTATACTTTTCCTCGGGATTTCAGAAAATGTAATTCCACGGCGGAAATTGCCAGGCGCCCGGCCAGGGCCAGGCTACTCGCGAGGGAGAATGGAGCCATTGAATTTTAGCGAAATGTCCAGGTGTCCCGGACGATATTACGGGGTTTGTGGTTAATCGTTCACTCTCGATGAAACGGGGTATTAATTTTAACCTGGTACAACGGTGGTCGAATTAAAAGTTACAAATACAACGCGACTCTTCTGGGTGTGTAATGTAATTTGCGAACTGGACAAATTTTTTTACAGGTATAACGAACATCTGCCTCTGAGGGCTAATTTCCTCTCTTTCATGTGGATGATGGTCGATAAAGAAAAAGGCGGGTCGAATATTTCTTTCAGAACTATCTCTCGCTGAAATTTCAGCAAAATCGACGTGTACTGGTTGAGTATGGTCCCTTGTAAGTTGTAATAATTAACAGATGTGCGAATATTACTGGTAACGTAAGTCGCGTTATTATCATCAAAATTTTCAATAAAAAATATGTAGTCAGACTTGTTTTCTGACTCGAGTTATTTTTTTTAAGGATCTTCTTTCATTTTCCCATGTGTTTGTTATTTAATCTCACTAATTATTTGTAACAATTCTTTCCGCTTTGTATCGAATTTAGAGATTATTATGGACCACGAAGTGTCGGAAACATTTTTTTCTGCGGAGGAAGGTACGATATAAATTGCCCTTCAATTATCTGCTACAGGAACCAACCCTTCTAAATTACCATATTCTTCATAAAGGATCATATATCGTGTCGAACAAGTCGGAAATTCGATATTTACCACGTGACTGTCCTAGACAAGGATTTCTCCCCTCTCCTAAACACTGAATTTTAATAGTCGCGCGAAATTATTCATACCGAGTATTTATACACTCGTCTACGCAAAGAAATAAAAATATAACGTAAATATTACAAATTCGTACTTTCGGAAGACACTAAGAAAAGTTGAGAAATCCTGCTGCGAGTGTTCGAATTCGTTCGTTTACGGGTTCAAAAGTTTCCTATCTCGATATATATATTTGTGCAGATCGATCTTTTACGAGTTAATTAGAGGATTTTGAGAACACGCGATGCTGGGAGAGCGCGATTGGACGATAGGGAGAATCGGAGGATACCAACGAAATTCGCGGCCATTCTTTGGTATAATCGGGCGCTCGCGGGTCCGTTTGGGAACAACCAGTTCCACCGAAACGCGCGTATGTACGCGGCGATGAATGGCGATGCTTCGGGAACCGTGAGGTGCATATTTAGCCGGCCGATTACCACCAGGAAGTTCCGAACCCTTGGGTGGTCGTGGCTAAATGCACCGCTCGAAATTCTGATAAACGCTCGGGAACGAGCCTAGGGACCATCGGCGTAATTACCGCGTTTTCGACCGTGTATCCCGCGTGCAGGACTCGCGGCGAAATTCGCGTCGAGTACAATGATCGAGAGGAGAGAGATAGAGAGCTCTACATCCGCTGTTTCCGCGACGATTCGCTAATTATTCGCTAATTGATTCTCGTATTTACCGTGTCGGGACTAGGCGAGTAGTGGACGGTTAGGTCGAAGATAAAACGGGTCCTTACCTGAAACAGAAAGAAAGCTCGCGTTATTTAGACCACCGCTGGCGTTCGCGTGGCCGTGGAAATCACATGGGGCCCGGTACAGCGGAGGCGTGAGAGCTGAAACTGCCGCCGACCGTGGCGTCGTCTGGTGTAAGTGCGCGTGCACGTGTGCAGCACGCCTTTAAACCTGACCATCAAGATTTATCCCCGGGAATATTATCAGGACGTCGGGGGAGTCGGATCGTAAAACGTTGGATCGTAACGCGCGCGCCAGCCTTCGAATCGATCCCAGGCCCCCCTGCGCCTGCCTGTGACAGTTCCTTGAACCGATTAAGGCGTCTTTCCTTCCACTCCCCTTTATCTCACCTCGTGGAAACTTCTCCGTTGTTCTTTTTATCTCCGCCGATACGATGGTTCCCGAGAACAACCACCGACGCGGGCAATATCTCGTTCAACGACACCGGCACGCCGGATTATACAACGCGGGCATAATTAACGCGGGAGCGGAATAAGAGGCACGGGGCCCGACGTGGAAGAGGAGAACCTTGAGTCGGCCCGACCCGCTGGATCATTGCGAAATCACGAATTTACAGCTGCGCGAGCCGGGCGACAGGAAAAAAGGAGGATTTTTCGCGGCCGAGACGCGATACAACGGAGCGATGATCACCGGGGCACAATAGCACGTTTGATCGCGAAATTATGCGTCGATGGCTATCGATCTTGCGGAGAAGCCAAACAGCCGGGCTCGTAATCTTAGCCTCTATTACGAGGGCAGAGCGTTCACGAGAGACTGCAAATCACTATCTTTCCCAGCTGTGCGAACACGGTGATCCTTTACGCGCGAGAGCAGCGTATTTGCGGCATAATCGCGAGGAACAGCGCCTATGAAAGCGATCCCCGCACGTGGTAACTCTTCCGTCCGAGTAGGAAAGCGTGCAAAATCTGACGCTTCACGGCGCTAACCCGCCCCGAGCTATTCTCGGCCGCGGAGAGAGATCGCGCCGCTTCCAATCGGGAATATATTCAATGGGACTTACACAGGCCGCGCCAAATTCGACTATTCCGCCGAGATAACCTTCGTATCCCTTTGAGACCGCGCGGTGGATCTTCTAACCCAAATACATAATTCCTGTCGCAACTACTAGCAAAGCAAGAACATTGTGTACGCGTCGTGTAACAAGTTGCTATAAAACCGATCCAGCCGAAATGCTCGTAAATTCTCGAGAAAATTATCTTCGACTACCAACTACCGTAAGGTACACCTAATGTTCGCCTAATCTACGCCTAATGTATTTCTACATTATATATTAAGTACACATAAAGGATAATGAATATCCTATCCTGCCTTAATAAATGTCAAAATCAAGCGGCGAACCGGGGTTCAGGCACTTCGTAATTATTAAAGACACGTAGGTATTTTCGACAAAATTAACAGATTTTTATTCGGACGAAAACGTGATGGTATGTAGCCATTTATTATCGTTGTAATATAATTTCAACGCGTTGCTATGCAAACGATTCGATTGTCCTTTCATAAAGGATATTCCCGCGATGTAAGACGCGATTTATCAAAGATACATTTGCAATGAAATTTCAAACGAAATGTCACTCGAATAAAATAACTATTTCTTCAAATATCTAGTACCACACACCGCGAAGAGAATCGGATTTCGCAAATTCTCGAATCCGCGATTCCAACCGTCCCGAGGATCTCGCGAGCGGCGCGAAGGCGAAAAATCGAGTTACCGTTTGGAAGCGTGGAATTTCACCGCCTATTACCTCGTCGGACTTTTAATTCCGAGCATTCCACGAAGACGTGGACCGATCTACGCCCATCGGGGAACCGATGGAGTAGTAGTCAAGAGAGGCTCGAGCTCGTCAGGCTACTTTCACCGGAGCGGCGTGAAACGGTGGTAGAAAACTACTGCTACGAGAGGAAACTGGAAAAAGATGGGATAAATGACGGCGGGATGACGGGGAATCGGTGGTCGCGAGGACGGTGTTCGGCTTGGCACGGCGCGAGGGTGCCGCTGGTGTGTTGCGTAACGCTGGCGCCAGGCCGCAGCGCCGCGGGGCCCAGGAATGACTCACCGAGACGAAGAACACTGGCCGAGGCTGACCCACCTATCGCGCAACCGAGGACCCGTCCAAGGTGCCTCGGAGACAGTTCGTGAGAGTGACTTGTTCGTCTCGTCAGGACGATACGCGCCGGCTGACCTATTTTTTATTCCCTTTCTGCCGGCCCATTCTTATCGTCGACCAGCCGACCGCCTCGGGAACCACTGCGCTCGAGAAGTAACCACTTTCTGGCGAAAGCTCGCTCGACCTTCGCGCGTCCACCGCGATTCTTGACCCCCGAGGATGAAGAACACCTTGCCGCTTCGACGACGCCCGCAGCGTCGTTCCGAGATACCTCCGCGATACTCGCCGATCTAGCGAGGCTCCAACGCTCTCGCGAATAATCCAGGCAATCCGCGTTGCATAAACCTCTCCGGTATACGCGAAGAGTTTACGCATCGAGGCTCGTTGCTTTCTCGCTTCGTTTATCTCAATCGGCAATGAAATTGCATCGACAACTGTCGATACAGCACGTCGAGCGACAAGTCGAGAGATTAACTCGCGGAATGGCGACGCAGTTCATTTCGATTCGCGTGAGGAATAACAGGCGTCATCGATACATATGTGCCTCGCGTCGCTACACACGCATGACGAATGTATTCGTCATGTGCGGTGTAAAACAGCTTCGCTTGGTATTTTCCAATAGCAAGAATAAACGATTCCTCGATTCCGCGTAAATAACACGCGATATTTCAATCTTATCAAATATAAACAGTTCACTCGAATAGCGTCCAAATTACCAAACCATTTCTCCAAAGAAATTCGAAAAGCGTATCGACCAACTCCACTTTCGTCGATCTCGCATTTTTATCTCCGAAATCATTTTCACGCCTCCTCGACGCAAAAATCCGAGGTTGCATTTTCGCCGTCGCACAACCGGCTCGCAGCCGTCAAAGTATCAGCTTGCAGGCGAAACTCCGGCCATATACAACCCCTTATACTCGGAACCATTGGAACCCAGGTGCCGGGTTTCCAGAAAGCTGGTCACGCGTTGCCGACTCGTCTGGCAAACGACAGCTCGTGAACGCAGAGCCACCTACGCTGTGGAACGGCGTCGAGGCGCGGAGGAGGCGAGTGAAATTCCTCGAGGTTGCGTAATCGGGATCGCGGAGGAGATGGGCAGAACTAATAAAAGGGCGGCGGAGAGGATCGAGCTCGGAGATCAGCCGGGACGGGAGTGGAAACGGCGACGGGGGCTTTATTACGCAGGGGCCAGGATATAAAACTGCGGGTTACAAGGCTGCGCTGGCGCTGGCAAAACAGCTCTGAGCCGAGAGAGCCGGTCCACCGGGTTCGCGATCTCGTCGACCGGCTACTTTCTTTCTCGGCCTCACGCGGCATCTCACGAGCGGCCTGACCTAAATGATCGCCGAATGCTCGCTCCGCTCGGGCTACTCGCTTTTATCGTCCAACGAGGCTGCTGCCGCCGCTGCTACGGCTCCCTCGCGTGCACCTCACTTTTCGATCGCTCCTCCTTTGTTCCCGACTCGCGTCGAAAGGGAAAAGCGACCGAGGAGGAGTTTTCTCCGAACGCGGCTCTAACTGCCGAGTCGATGAACAGTTAAGTTAACCCTTTCGATGCTAACGGTGATCGTGATCGACCAAGGTCCGCACGGCTCATCATCGGTGACTTCGGTGTGCCGACAGAGGTTTCGCGAGGTATTTTCGATTATTTCTCGATCGCGAGTGGCTAGGGGATGGAAATTCACAGCGATAGGTGTCTAATCCGAGGAGTTAGGCTCACCATTGGTGTACCATCGGTATACCATCGCTAACTGCGGCGCGTTGACAGAGGTTTCGCGCTATATTTTTGATTATATCGCGATCGCGAGTGTCTAGGGGATGGAAATTCGCAGCGATACGCGTCTAATCCGAGAAGTCAGATTCACCATCGATATAATACCATCGATGCATCATCGGTATACCATCCGTACACCATCGGTACACCATCGGTGATTGCGATGCGCTGACGGAGGTTTCGCGCTATATTTTTAATTATATCTCGGTCGTGAGTGTCTACGGGATGGAAATTCGCAGCGATACGCGTCTAATCTAAGGAGCCAAGCTCACCACTAGTATACCATCGATATACCATCGATATACCATCGATATACCATCGGTGTATCATCGATATACCATCGGTGACTGCAATGCGCTGATAGAGGTTTCGCGCTATATTTTTGTTCGTATCTCGATCGCGAGTGCCTAGGGGATGGAAATTTTCAGCGATACGCTTCTAATCTAACGAACCAGCGGATGACTGCGGTGCGCTGACAGCAAATTCGCGAGATACTATCGATTATATCTCGATCGCGAGTGTCTAGGGGATGAAAATTCGAGGCGAAACGCGTCTAAACCGAGGAGTTTGCGGATCGGTAGGAAAGCGAGGATGCGGCTAATAATGGATCGCGTATCAAGCACGGGTTCACGAGGGATAGCGGTGCGCGCGCCTCGGTAATACGAACGCGATAATATTAATCACGGCTTCTTTTCGCGGAAGGAAAGATTATTACGGGAGAAGAGCAATCTACTAGTGGCCCGACGCGCATCCACCGATGGCACCGCTATCGATCATTCCCGGCCGCGGCGTAATACCATTGTCGAGCATGACTAATTGCCAGAGTGACCGAGTACCACGCTTGCCAATTGTAATTAACCGTCGCCCGGAGTGGAGAAGAGCTTCTTCCCTCGGACACGCGGGATATCCCGCTCGCTGTTTCCCTTCGAGGGACAGCCGGAAGATCGAGGATCGAGCCGGTCGACCGAGGGGAGGGGAAATAAGAGAGAAAAGGGGGGAAAGGGAGAGGGAGGAACGGGCGAATTCGCACGCACAGACGACCCGTTATGCGCGACCGGTCGCAGACTCGCGTAATTAGAGGATGCAAGGGCTCACGGGAGCCGCGGCCCGCGCAAAGGCCGCGGCGAATTTCCGTCGCGAATCGAATTTGCACGGTCGAATTTCCAATTTCTCCGAGCGCGATTTGCATAATTTATCGGACGTAAAATCTGCGTAATGCGACGTTCAACGAGGACGCGCGTTCCTACCGTGCTGACACGCCGCTATCGAAATTACATCGGGCCTCGAATTAACGTAACGAGCTGACGTCGTCGTCCTCGGCGTCTTCGGCGTCTCCGTCGTCCGGTTCCAGCCGATGGATGGACGCCGATGCTGTCGCAACGAACGGCAAGTCCACCAACGAGGGTGCAAACGGGGGTTGCGATCAGTCTTCGAGTCGTGGACGAATTTCGCGAGTCGTTTCTCGCGTAATTTACGTAACAACGAGACACCGGATTTCGATTTAACTTAATTCCATCATCTGGTTAGTCGGTGAAATAATCGACTACCCTTCAAAGTTGACTTACGCAACTCCGATAGATAGTCTCGCGTAACGTCTCCGCGATCGTGCCGATAACTCCGCGGAGAATGGTAAATCCGTGCAGCTGGAGTTATCACGCGGAACGGTAGGTCCAAAGGAGCGACGGGATCTGAGATCTTCCGAAAAATTCTCCGCGTTTCTCGGATTCCTCGGTAATCTCGACCAATAACTCGGCAAGGTATCTCGACGGTGTCACCGGTGTCGAGTAAATAATGGATCGTGGTTTCGTTATCGGTGCGCGTTTCGATCCGTCGCGAAAAATTCCATCGCCTCCCTTTACTCCCCGAATTACCTCGATTCGTCGTATCATTGTAGATCGCGTGTTTCCGAAATACAGAAACGATTCGCGGATAGGCGAAGAATTTCGTGATGCAGCGACGAAAGCGACACCTCGAGACGCGAGTTCATCGCGAGAGGAACGTGACAGCGGTGCGATGTCAAAGGTCAGCGCGATCGGGTTGCAATCGAAGAGGAAGAGAGCGGAGTGGCGCGCGCGGAATCGGCGGTGCTCGCTGAATCATCGCGAAGAACCGCGTCCCCTTTAATTAGCGTATAATAGGCGGCTCATACGGCGTGACTGATTACCGGATCGTGCGTCATCGAGGAACTAACCGACTGGTCGCCGGTGGAACAGGTAGAAACCGACACGGAAAATTACAAAAATCGATGATTGGCGAGGAGCGAGCGCGACGTGCCGGTGCACGTTGTCCGTGCTCGGGTAGCCGGCAAAAACCAACAAACGAGTTTCCCCTGGTGGCTGCGTCTGCGTCGTCCTCTACCACGCGAACCCCGCGGCCGAGCGATTCGCAAGCGTATAGAATCGAGAGCCACCACCGCCGCGGTCGGCCACACGAGTCCTCCGAGATGGTACCCGGGCCAACGTCGATACAGAAACTCGTTTGGTTCCTCGACCTTCCCGCCGAGAGGACCTCCTCTTCCGGGCTGCTCTCCGCCGCGGCGACGCTCCGGCCTCGATAACGATCTGCCAGCACCGTGCTGCCCCGGAATGTGTGCCAGCCTCGGTGCCCGCTGCTCCTCTGTCACGCGCCGCGCGCGACAAAACACCATCTCCATCGATATTCGGCCCTGCTTCCACCGACGATCTCACGGTACTCCTTTCTTTTCCCGATCGCCGTTAACTTTGCCCGAATGCTGCTCGAATGCTGATCGAACCAGACGATCCAACGGTGGCTGGTCCACTGGATCGTCGTTTTCTTGCTGTCGGTGGGAGTTCGATCGGGATTACCGGTTACGATTCAGGTGGTAGTCTAGGAGAGAGTCGTAGACGAAGAAAGTTCCCGGTAAAATCGATCCACGGTACAATAACCTCCGGAGTTTTCCCCCTGGCGGGTCCCGGTCGCTCCTGTCGAACGAGCGGGCAGTAAATCGACCGCTCGGCTCGTGTCTTCGTCCCTTCCTCGCCGCGCGAAGGCGTATACCGAACGAAACCGTCCGCCAGAAAAACTGTCGGCGAGGCGTACACGTCGCATCGCGAACCACTATGTACGAAGATACGTCAAGATTACAAAGATTAATCTTCCACGGGCAGCGGACGGGGCCGCTGAAAAATTGCCGCGAAACTCGTCGAATAACTCGGTTTCCTGGAAAATTTTTATCCTTCATTCGATTCTATCGACATTTCCAGCAATTTCGCGCGATTAAACGAGAGTTTGTCGCCTGTATCGTAAGCCATTATGGATCCTTGCGCGTTTTCATAATTTTCGCGTGGTCGGGTCTATCAATTAGATCAGAGGGTCCAGGTGTTGGGTGGCTAATGGAAAGTCCAGCCGGCGAGATCCATTAGACGATAGCGTTTCTGCTATTTTCGACAATAACTCAGCAACCTTGTTACCGCGCCGTTACGCAGGTATCGGGTTTTCAGCAGCGCGTTAAACGGAACCGTTAAATCAGAAGGACTCAGAGCTGTCGACGTAAATCCCGGCGATAAGATATATTCGCGGATAAAACGAGTCGCCGACGCGGAAACCTTTGGGATTAAAGTAATTTCGAGATGGTTGGACGGAAACCAGGCGACGTTGAAAGAATCGGCGCCGAGTATTACTGAGCGAATGACGAACGCCACTCGTTTACCTTTATCGCTCTTATCGAGATTTTCTTCCGGGTTGGGCAGTCGCGTGATACATGTCACGGGTGACAACTATATCTACCTTCAATTATCAAATTTAAAATCTCCATAGTCCCCATATCGAAAAATTAATAAGAAATTAAACACGTTCAGTTCGGTAAGTCGAAATAGTCTGGTCCCTTGGAAAAAGTCAAAAGAGCGAAAGAGCTCGAAGAGCAGCGAAGAACTTTGACCTGTGGATCTGAACGGAGAAAAGAAACGGTCTTGAACGACTCGGGACCCCGGAGTTGACCGGAACTCGCATAGACGAGTAGGAAGAAATGGATGGACGAGCGAGTGGAAGCATCACTCGGTGGAGCCGAGTCCGAGCGGAGGATCGAACGAAAGCGCGTTGCGATCTCGGGAAAAAAGCTGGCGCAGGGCGCACGAAGGCCAGGAACACGTCGAGAGGCCGGGCTTTAGAGGGCAGTAAAGCATCGGGTGGAAACGTCGAGCGTGGATCCCGCGACGCGAACAGCCGCGGGCAGTGGCATAACGAATGTCCGGTAAAACATGACCGGGCTGGCTGGAAACGCGATGCGCCGCGGTGCCGGGGGACTCGCGAGACCCGCAAGGACGTGGACGAGAGGGTAGAGCACCGGGACACGCCGGTTTAGACATCGATTTGCAAGGGAAACTCGATAGAAGAGAGGAGCTGCCCGCTCTCGTCGTTATGCGCCGGCCGAAAGAAAAAGGCCCGCTGCTGTTCGCTGGATGTCCGTGCGGCGCCCCCTCGGCCGTACCCCCTCGGAATTTACGAGCCGGCAGACAGCGAGGATCGACGACCGATACACGTCCAGATCCTATCTAACGGGTGTCGTCCGCGAAACTGACTTACGAACTGACGCGCCGCCGCTGCCACTGCAAGAGGGATCACTCTTCGCGCTGAACGAGTATTCGAGAAACGGACGGCGTACCGTTCGGTTTAACGGCACGGTTCGATATCGAAGGGTGAAGACGAGGAAGATCGAGGATTTCAACGGGGATTAGACGGAAGGCGAGGTTGATTTGGAGAATTACTTACTCGGGACTACCCTTATCGGAAGCTCGAGAAGGCTTAGCCTCCCCTCCCGGCGAAGGTATGCGAGGATCAGGGCACTCTCCGGCGATCCTCTTAAAAGTAACCACGCGAGAGGATCGATATGAAAAGGAGAGCGGGAGTGGTCCCCCGGGTTTCGTATCCGTCCGATATCGGGTCGCTTGTCGCACGGTCTAATTTGCTTATCGCTCGGAAGAGAGAGCGCGGTGGCTGGCGGAGAGCGCCGGCAAAAAGGCATCGCGGCGAATTAATAAGGGCCAGCCGACGGTGTAACCGACAGGATAAGATACGGGGTGCCGTGACGGGGAGGCGGAAAGTGCAACGACATGGCCAGCCACCGCGGCAAGGTTCACGGT
>NIJG01000004.1:589018-601076 GCA_002201625.1 Euglossa dilemma
GCGAATCGCGCGCGATTCGAATAAGCGCCGGGTCTGAAGGCGTTTACGCGGTCGCTGAGAAAAATGCGTTTTCTCAGACGTACGATAATTATCTCACCGTGAAAACGCCGCGCGCAGATATATCGCGCGGCGGCAAAAAGGTTGCACATTGTACAGGAACAGGTAGGGGAAGGAAAAGGGGGCGAGGGGGGCCCGCGCGCGCGAGGCAATGCGTGGGAATGCGTTTTCCATTAAATCGGTCGATTTCTTGCCGGCCATAGACGCGTCTCGTCGAACGCGCCTCGAAATCGAACATAAAGCACGATTCTCGGTCAGGATGTCGTGGACTTTCTAGGATGCTTCTTCGGGGCCCGCTAGCCACTCCGATCATCGATCTTCCGCGTCATTGGCCTCTCTGACGCGGCGAACGGTGACACGGAAGGCGTCGCGCCGTTGATTTATGAATATTTTTCTCCGCGACAGGTATACCGTGTCGTCTGCGATCCGATGCCCCCTTCGGCTGCCCCCCAATGTCCGCGATGTTGATTTAGTAGCGGCTAAGCGACCAGGGCAGTACCACTGGCTTACGAGTTACGATACAACGGTGAATTACACCGTAACGATTAAATCGGCAACCAATTGGTAACCAAAATTCTATAGGATTTTTTAAAACAGGACTAAAACTCCAATCGCTATGTCTCTTCTCCGATAATAATAATCTCTGCACGATATTAATCCTTTCAACCTAACATAACGATAAATCGCGTAATTGCGATACACTAATTATCGCAACGATGAGCCTTTGACGTTTGACGCGTCGATGGGATAAAGGATAAAACAATCGGAGCAATGGCGGACGAAACTCAGCGCGTTAAACACGCAGCAGCGGCGGTTCGATCGATTAGACGAAATTAGCCGTCAGGCGAAAATACGCAGCCTAGAAACTCCAGTTTTGGATCGGAGCTCTCTATCTGCCTAAACCAGAAACATGGCGGAGAGCCGACAGAGGCGAGAGCGAGGAGGGTTTAAAAGGAGCAGAGCAGGGTCCGGCGCGAGGCGTGTGTTTCAAAATCGCGGCGCGACCTTGCCGGCGAGGACGCCGCGTTTCACCGGCTCGGTGTGCTCGATCGGTGTCTCTCGATCCCCGTCGATCGGCCGAGCGGTCCCGTCCAGCTGACCGATGACTAAGATTACGCGGCATCGGCCGATTGTAATTGGCTCGCGCAAAACCTATCGCGTGCGCTGCGCCTCTAAAACGCAGTAAATCAGCGGCCGGGTTAAGGATCGCTTATAAATAACCAATTAGAGACACCTGCGTGATCGTGTGCTCCCGCGTCGGGCAGAATCGACCTTATATCCCGATGGAATGCAGATGCGCGACTCTCGCTTTGATCTTTATTCTTACGCGGCCCCTCGCCGCTGTCCTTTGTATCGACAGGTATATATACCAGCTGGCATTTGTACCTTCCGAGGGGAAAAAACGCGATGCTGATTAATAGGCGAGCCCGATGGTGTTTCAATCGCGAGATCCTGGCCGGGAAAGCGCGCGCCGTTTCACGGACACACCTGCGTCTAGCGGCCACCCGAGGAATCCACCAGGATTTCGCTCAGAACCAGGAACTGCCGCGCGCCACCAACCGGGAACACGCGGCAATTCTCCGATTTCCTTCGTTCCGTCTTATTGCCACGTCCGTCTTCGGTACCCACCATCACCTATCGACGGTACCTGAGATATGGGGGAAAGCGAGGGCCGATAACCGATTCTTCCATCTCTCGATTTCTCTCCAGCTATCGAGCCTTTGATCTCCGATGATTAAATCGCGAAATCGACCAGGTCCAATCTTTACAACGTGATTCGAACATCCAGGGGTAAGAATGTAATCGTTTGTGTAACATACGATTTTTTAGACCTCACGGATCGACCTGGAGCTACTTGTTCCCCTTTTTTTCGTTTTGCCATTCTTCGCTATTCTCTAAGATCTATCTTGAGTCACAGAACAGTCTGCCTTTGGGAATCTAACAACTCTAACACCCGTGTCACTCTGACAACTATCCCTTTCCCAATCACCGCAATCTTTAATCCCGAAACGAATATTCTTCGCAAATAAATTACCATCCGAGATCGCTATCGGGACCATCATTTACCGAAAATCCGATCCATATTCCTCCCCGAGGAGCCCAAGCTGGTAGCGAACGACAGAGACAAGAAAGTCTCACCTATGAACCCCTATGCGCTCGGCGAGGCTCGGCGAGCCGGGAGAAGGAAGAAAAAGCGAGGCGAGAGGACAAGGAGGAGAGCTAGCCGGTAGGCGATGGACGAGAGAGGGAAAGGAGAGGCACGGGCAGGTAGAGGAAGAAAGAACAGAGGGAAGGAAGACGGAGGCTCGCGTCACGGCGTACACGGTGCGCGGATGGTTGTTTGTGTTGATGGCGGTGCAACAGGCCAGGCAGGGACACATCTGGCCGCGTGGGAAGATCGCGCTCCCATTCCCGGTCGGCCACCGCCAACCACCGCCAGGTTTCTCTATTTACACGAAATTGCCGCGTCCCCTGGCAGCTATTTATTACGAGACGAGTTTGGAGATCGGTCCCCTGGACCGCACGCCGCCGGAATATCAAACTCCTGGACCACGCGCGCTCCGGCTCGTCCCGTTAGCCTCTGGCCATCTCGAGGGAGTGAGAACTACCGTTTGCCAGGTAGTTCGAGGCAACGCGAAAGTGCCGGCACGGCTAACGGCATCTCTGCCGATTTTTTAACGGCCCACCGCCGAAAGCGCGATCGAACCTCCACTAGCAACGTCTCTCCGTCGTCGTGATGTTTATCAATTACGTTTCAAGCTCTCCTTTGGTCAGTGAAACGACTATCGTCTCCCATCAATCGATAGCTTTCGTGTCTTCGAATTATCTTAATCGAGATTTACAGTCTACTATTCGATTAACACGTTGACTGCCAGACGCATTTTCGATGGTTTGTCCAAGGCGCCAACTTTTCATTATGCGATGCATAATATGTTGAAATATTATTTGCAGCAGATAAAATGAGTTATAAAATCATGCTTAAAGCAGTTTTCGTGACGGGGGTCACCAGTGACCCCGTGGAGCTGGAATGCAATTAAGTTATAAGTATTGTCATTTGTTTAAGTTGTATATATTTTCATCAATCTGGGCGCGCCGGTCACCGGTGCCCCCCACGACGCTGTAGCCAAATCTAGTACCGATCACCGGTGACCCCACGGCAGCCAACGTGCTAAATTGAAAGCTCTGTTTTGATATTTCAGTATTTCCTCTATAACGCAATGTCTCTCGTTATTCTATTTCTTTAAGCTTCTATTTCTTCTCCATTCACCGATCATTCGACCGTAATAGATTTAAACGTCGTTTTATCGCAGAGTTAAATACTGGCAATCCTATCTCTATAAGAAAGGAACTCGAAAACGTTCCCCGGCCATTCTTCGCGCAATTACTCATCGGGCGTCGTTTCGTATATTCGATCGTCGATTAACTCGGCGAATTGACGTCCCGACGACGTCACGGCGCGGAGCAAAACAGGCGCGTATTACGTAGCCAGCGTGGAGACAAGCCGGCACAGAGAGTGCCGATAGGCGGGTATCCGGCGGGAAAAGCGGCGATGAAAAACACGGTCTGGAAAGGAGGACCGATAGAATTATCTGTGGGAGAGGCTGGTGCACGCGGCGTTCCCTCTTATCGTTATCTCGGCGGCTCGGTAATTGAATTAAATCGGCTCGTTATTTCTCCGGCGTAATCTCGCGTCCGCGCGGATCGCGGCCTCGCCCATTCCCGAGGCCTCGTCCTCTTCTTCGTCCTCTCCGCTCCTTTGCTTTATTGCCCGATACAATTTGTCCAGGGGCCCCGCTTTATTTATCATACCGCGGACGCTTCCGAGAAGAACCGGCGCTGGCACCACCTCGATAAGTCTGGGAAAAAAGAAACTGGCTGAAACCAGGGAGGTAGCAGGGGGTAGGTGGAGGGTTGCTGCGAAGGCGGGCAGCAGTCGCTTTAATTTACACCGTCCATGATTTATCCCGCAGCCGCGTCACTTCCGTCTCCGATTCTCCGGCCCCCCGCGTCCCCCCGCCTCGCGGTGGCTTATACCCCGCTTCTTTTTCTCCCTTTTCGTTTTCGCCGCCGAGTTTTCGGGAGAGCCTCGCGCTTTTTGATTTACGATCCGGCCGCTCGAGGCAGCGGAACGGAAAGACCCGGCTCCGGAGGAAATGGAGAGGAACGCGGCGGGCCCGGGCTCTGCCTGGCCCCGCGCGAGCGGCAGAAAGAGAAAAGGCGATGCCTGTCGTTTTATTTCCAGTCACTTTCGACAGTCGCCTCGTTACTCCGTTGAATTTACGGCGCATCGGATATATCGCCTGCGAGAGACCCGCGGCTCTTGTCGAATCTTGTATTTGAACGTCGAACCCCCGGCCACGGATAAACGCGCGAAATTATGGCGGAGACTTCGCCTCCAACCGCCGCACGGACGCCGGGTAATGATGATTAATAGATTCTCCGGGGGTTGCGTAACGCGTCGCCATTTCTCCCGTATCCGGCACACCTGGCGGACCAACCTACGATCTATACTCTTCTTCTTCCTTCTTCCTTCTTGTCGATATTTTAAAGAATCGCGCGAGATTCGTCCTCGAGTAAGTTGGAGAAATTTAGAAGCTCGAATAATAGAATAGAGAATATTCTAGAATATCCCGTGGGTCTAGTAGTAAGGAAATAGGACCGAACGCGAACCCAAGAGGAGTGATTTGCCGTTTGCTAAACGTAAACAACGGACAACTCGAGGTTAATTTTCGTCCACGTTTTTCTGTTTCAGTCGCGTGTTATTCTTCAGAGTGTTCGGACGAAATGGCTTCATGCGTGACCGACCTTGCTGCTGTTGACTGTGGTACGCACCATTCAGAGTCGTGGAACAAAGGTAATTATTATTGAAATTATTACCATTTACGCGTAATGTATTTAGCCACTCATTACGTACAAGTTGTACGTACGTATAGTAAGTCATATCGTTACGCACAAGTAACACATAAATTCGTAATGTACGCGTATAATATCGAGGATCCAGAAGAAATCAATTATGAATTCTATGAATATTCAGAATCCTCTCAACTAGAAGTTGCGTGAAACCTCGCGAATTTTTCTGCATCTTTTATCAACTCAAAACCGAATCCTCGACTTACCGATCTCATCCTTTCTTATGAACCATAATCAAGACTCACTCGCGACCCTTCGTGGAGCGATGTCGAATCGTAGGAAAAATCAAAGCGTATGTAACATATAAGTTTGCGTAAAATTTCGCCAATTTTTCTGCATCTTTCAACAACTCAAAACCTAATCCTCGATTTACTGATCTCGTCCTTCCTTATGAACCATAATCGACACTCACTCGCGACCCCTCGTGAAACGATGTCGAATCGTAGCAGAAATTAAAGCGTATGTAACATATAAGTTGCGTAAAATCTGACGAATATTTCTGTATCTCGCAACAACCCAGAACCTAATCCTCGACATACCGATGTCACCCCTCTGTCTGACCACAATCGAGACTCATTCGCGACCCCTCATGGAGCGATGGCGAATCGTAGGCGAAATCAAAGCTCGGCGTTAATCACCGTTATCCGGCCGAGGAGAAAAGTAACCCGGTTTCACGTGGCCCGTTACACGCGTAACTTGTTAATCTCGACCTTGGCTCGTAGCCCGTCAAGCAGCGAACCACCCAATCGCGGAGAACACAAAGTATCAAACGAAACCGGACCACGTCGCGCGAGAGCGTACGATTGGATCGCGCATGGGGGCAGAACAGGAAGAGGAGGCACAGCGTCGAAGGAGAAATAAGCGACGAGGAAGGAACGCGCGGGACGGGTAATTTAAAAGCGGCGCAGGGTGGCCGCGAGAAGGGGGATAGAGGGGGCGGGGGGTCGGTTTCGTCTTATTTCGAGATCAAATCGCGGGACGTATCGGTGAGCCTGCGAGCAGGCCGGCAACGGTGCCAGAAAGATTGACTTTATCTCGTGGCAGACCGATGTTCCGGCCAATGGGACCCATCGTCCCGCGACGGGCCTCTTCCCGGGTTTAAATCCGACAGGAATTACCAACGAGGGCACAATATGTCCGGGCCCATTAAAATTTCGACCGATGCAAATGAAAGTTTTTTCCTCGCCCCGGACGCCGACGCCTGACAGGCCGCTGCGCTGTCCCATGCTCCCGGGCCCCGCTTTATGCGACTGACAGCCCGCCGGCCGGAACCTCGCGGCCGCATAATTCCTACGCCGGATGGAATTAATGGCCCGTCCGCGAATTTATCACTCGTCGAATTCGCGGACAGTCCGTCAGGATCGACGGTGAATCGAGAGATTTCCTGGGGTTGGTATTGTGCGAACGGTAGCCCTCGCGAGCACACCGAGGACCCCGAAGGTCTCACGAGAGATTCCGTGTCGGTCAAATTCGCCTGCTTTTATTTCCCTTCCGAGATTTCGGGTAATAGACGCGTGATAACGGGATTTATCGAATGACGGTGGTATAAAAGTTCTCGTTTCGTTCGAAGACGAATTCTCTGCCGGGCAGAAATCATTCCTCAGGTTAGAAATTAACCCTTTGCACTCGAGAGGCGACTCTCAATCGCCATTTAATAGGATTCTAAAGATCGATATTAATTGATGTATCAAATTTAAAATTACCCACTGATTCGTGGAATGTCGAGATAAAATAATTCCATGTGATAGTTTTCATAGGATTTCTTATTTACCGTTTCAACAATATCGTTAAATTTGTGATAGTGGATTTTCGAATTACTATTTTTCTGTAACGTAAAAATCACCGAGGGTTATATCCTGGTGAGGTGTTATTTATTTATTTTATTTTCAACAAAGAAATTTTAAATTTTCAATTTACAAAAATTATTTTTAGTCGAAGGAAACAAATAGTTTTGGGTTCCAGATAACACAGTGAATATCGGTTAAGACTTAACATCGTTTAGAGGGTTAGAGGATAAATTCTCCTAACTTTTGATTGTTCTTGGAACAATGGTAGCCGGTATTTTTCAACGGAATTGCACGGAACGGGCAATCAGAGGTGTAATTCCGGCGCGTTCTTATTTTCCCGTAGGGAATTCGGTTAACAAATGTACTATAACGGTACTTTTGGTCGCGAGACGTTACCATTCTGTTGGACGAGGAGGAGTCGGGTCTGAAATGGCCGCACACGTAGCGAGCGTTGATTAAGACGCGGAATTATTTCGGGGGTAAAAGACCGGGGAGATCTGAGCGGATGGTCGTTTACCTTGGAGCGTTGTTAGAATAATGGCGCGCGGTAATTTTCGCCGTAGAAGCAGCGGTAGGTGTGGATAATGGTGCCTGATTGGCGCACGCTTAATGAACGCGCGCAGCGTGGACGGAGCCGGGAACAATAGACTATAAAATTAACCTTTCCGCGGGATCGCGGTGATACGGCGCGATTATCGCGATCGTTTTGTCCCGAGTGAATTAGCACCGGCCGATCCCGGCCTTCGACTAATCTGCTGGTCTGATCCTCGGGTTCCCGGGGACGAGGACGGTGAGTAAAATCGGCCGGAGGATCGAACGGCGATCGCTTCGGCGACTTTCTTTTTTCTCCCGCTCCGGTGGATTCCCCTTTCTCCGCGGTCGAAAATCCGCTGCTCGCGGGACAAAAACCGTTTCTCGGTCCATTCATTTCTTTTGACGAATGATGCAGAAGAGCGGAGGCGCGAGGCAAGACGCGGGGCTGTTCGAATTCAATTACGATTTGCTGAATTACCCGTGCAAATGTGCGAGCTGTTGATCACGCGCGAGCGCGTGATTTCGTGGCCGCGTTTTCGGGGCCCCCCTTAATTAATTTCGCCGCGAGATTTACGGTCCCATTCGTTACGCTCAATCGCGCCGTATCAATATTCATGCGGCGAATAGAATGAAAACGATCGGAGATCGATGAGAGAAGCGAGACGCGTTCAACGATGGCGGATTTTCGCGAGACCGAAGCCTCTTTGCTAGACTTCTCGCCTTTGTCGCGCCCTCGTCTAGGGATTTTAACACGGCCGGGGTATCCTTTACGGGGCAGCGAGTCACGCTGGGAAATCGAGGGAATTTCGCTTAACGAGTCGATTAGAATTCGAGAGCCGAGCCGCGTACAGGAATTTTATATCGGCGATTTATCGGCATATAGTTTAGGAGCTAAACGGAATTCCACTTTCCGAACCGGCCGCTTCCGTCTAATTTTATCGACTCCGTTCCCTTCTACGTGCCGGCAGGCATTCGAGGAATCGATATCGATTAGCATCGACTGTTGGCCGGCGAAAATCCGACCGCGCCGCGGCGTTCTTCGTCGTTTTGTTCCGACCGCGGGAAATTCAAACCGAAACAAATCTTAAATCCTCTCTCATCGAGTATCCAAGAAATTTCTAATTTCTATTCGTAGATCTATTTATCGACTTATTTAATCCGTCTATTTTAATCGTTCAACGAGCAAAACACATTTCGATCTTTGCCGGAAGTTCGCTGATATTTATTCCACGAAACCGATTTCGCTTCTTGCCGTACGAGTGTCTGTAGTTGTAAAGAAAATCGTCACGTACAGTCGCATACTTTCACTTCCGAGATATTACCGATTAATCTTCCGAATTTCTCTGAAGACAGGATTTGCTTTTACTCGCCTTTCCTCGATAAACGTGTAACGATAAAAATAAAGCACATTCGCAGTTCGATTAAAATATTTTTCAACCACACTGGACCGACTGAAAAAGTAACAGAGATAGTTTCAGACATCTCGTAGGCGGTTGCCAAATCTAGTCGACGCACACGCGAGTCTATGACATCGAATAAATCAGGAGCGTCTTTTTGTAGAGAAAAAGAGAGGGATCTTTAGTAATAAAAATCCGTTACATTCGCGGACGTGGTGTTACATCTGTTCTATCGGTTTCGTCGGGCCGCGCACGCGCCGTCGAAAGTCGACCGATAAATCCGAGGGGAACAAATTTTCTTGACGACCCAACCATAACCTCTGTCGGAACTGGTTCGGATTCACGAGCAGGTTGCCTAATCGAGGAACGTCTAACGGGTGTCTAAATAATTCCCGCATAAACGCGTCGCCGTGGGCCGTGCAATAAATTTGCACACAAAGTGCTCTTTGTGCCGCGCGCGCACGGCCCCCGTTCCCTTTTCCACCTTTCCGCGCCGCGGCCGCCGCCGAGAGCTTCTTCTTTCTATTTACGCGCGACCTTTTAGCTGTCACGGATTTTATTTTTCCCAACCTCGGGATAGAGAGCCTGTTCCCCTGCATTTTATTCTCGCTCCGCGTGTTTGTCGCCGCTCGAGTATCGCTCGATTTACGCTCCGGGCTATTCGTATCCTTAAATTCTCAACGCGGCCTTCTCGAAATCGATCTCGCGTGGGTCGAGATATAAACGCGAACTCTTCCTTCTTTTCTATATCTACGATCGATCCGTTTCTTTCATCGAAGCACGGAAAATTTAAATTCTCGCCGTGAAATGGAGAATTTCATTTTATTTCTCGTAACAATACACCTTTGTATCGTTCTCGCTATTATAGATATTGGAAGGTATATACACATCAGAAGAGCTATTAATCATAGTAATGTGGGGCGTACACGCGTCACGCGGCTTGGAACGTGTTAATCGACGCAGAATTTAAGTCGGAATGGTAAAGAAGTGATAAAACTTTAAATTCGAAATTTAATATTCAAAGTCGAAGATTCGTTAGTGTTAAAAAATCAAGACCGCGTTGGATTCTCGGGTGTTAAGGAAACTTTGGTTTCCTCGAACGGTAGGTGAGAAATAAGTAAATAAGATAAATATAAGTAGGCGATATTTATAGCCGCAGGTGTACATAAATTCGCCTCGAATAAGAATGAAGACACGGGAGAATTGGGACGGAAATTACCCGCTGCTCTTCGCCAGAGTTTCGCGCGACACGAATCGCTCGCGTGGCGCTCGAGCTGTTAATTACACGGAATAACAGAGGCAGCTTTGTCCACCGCGGCGACCATTTTCTTCGGCCCCGAAACTCGTTCCCGGCGCCATTAATCTACGAGAGGGGGGACCCGAGCTCGCTAGAGAAGAATCACAGGGGCCGGGAGCGTCCGGACAGAACGGAATTAACATGAGCAAAGCGAATGAGTTTCGGATTGTGGGCCACGCGGTCGCGGTCGCTAATGATTTAACGAGCCGGCGGCACGCGATGGGCGTGGATTCCGGCAGCGGATTCGGGAATTGAGATGTAGCCGCCACGAACCCTCTATCTTTCGCGGAATCTCCCTTAACGAGGGCCACCATCTTGATTGATTTTTGCCCGCGCGCCAACCTCTCACGCATCTCTCGCATGCGATCCCTTCTTCCGAATACCTTAAACCCCGCCGTTTCAAATTTGCAACCGTGTTTCAAACTCGAACCGTACCCCTTTTCTATTTCCGATCCGTCGATTCGCGGAAAGATGGATTTGCAAGAAAATAATGGAAATCGAAGGGAAACCCGTGCGTCAACCTCTCACGTATTTCTCGCATGCGATCCCTTCTTCCGAATATTTTAAACCCCGCCGTTTCAAACTTGCAACTGTGCTTCAAACTAGAACCGTGCCCCTCTTCTATTTCCGATCCGACGATACGCGAGAAAATAATGGAAATCGAAGGGAAACCCGCGCGCAAACCTCTCACGTATCTCTCGCATACGATCCCTCCTTTCGAATATTTTAAACCTTCTATTTAAAACTTGTAATTGTGCTTCAAACTCGGACCGTACCCCTTTTCTATTTCCGATCCATCGATTCGCGAGAAAATAGAAATCGAAGCAAAACCCACGCGCCAACCTCTTACGCATCTCTCGCATACGATCCCTCCTTTCGAATATCTTAAACCCTCTATTTAACACTCGCAGTTGTGCTTCAAACGCGGATCTCCTACCCCTCTTCCATTTCCGATCAGTCGATTCGCGGAAAGATAGATTCTCGAGAAAATAATGAAAATCGAAGCGAAACTCGTGCGTTAACCTCTCACGTATCTCTCGCATGCGATCCCTTCTTTCGAATATCTTAAACCTCCTATTTAAAACATGCAGTTGTGCTTCAAACGCGGATCTCCTACCCCTCTTCTATTTCCGATCCGTCGATTCGCGGAAAGATAGATTCTCGAGAAAATAATGGAAATCGAAGGGAAACTCGCGGGACCTTGGTAAACTGGCTAGCGGGGTTATTACCGGATGGATGTAAGCGTACAAAATGGCATATCTACGCGGAGGAAAGATACCAGAGGCCTTGAGACAACTGGTGGGCAGGTGTTCGGTCCACCGGCGTGAATCACGCGTAGCAGGAAATCAAAAAGTCCGGCGAGGGAAGCTCGGTATCACGCGAATTTAATCTATCTAATCTATCTAATTCCCGATCACGATCCGGCATCGGCCCACTCTCTCCTCTCTCACCTCCGTCTCACCTCCGCGGAGAGCTCGACTGCCGGCCAATTAAACGAACTTCATCTATCTTCTCGAAAAACTCGAGCGTCGGCCGGCTCTCGATCGTGCTCGTTAACGAAGTTCCACGGACAGCCGGGGACGAAAGAGGTCGAGAATCGGCGCGATAGATCAAGCGACCGGGACGGAACCGCCAACGCGCGACCAGTAATAAAGGAGAAAAAGAAAAAAGAGCGGCGAGCAGGAGGAAAAACGTTTGGGTCGAGCCCGAAGATCGAGAGGTGCGTTTACAGAGGACGGTGGCTACTAGCGAGTAGGGTATACCTTGTCACCTTGAAGCTATCGCCAGTAGGTTGGGTGTAGGTAGCCGACGATCCCCTCTCCCGATCCCGTTCCCGATCCTTCCATTGGATGATCCTTCGCGAACCACCGAGTGCACTTCCCTTTCTCTCTCTTTCTCTTCCTCTCTCTTTCTGTTTCTCCGCGTACCTCGAGGATCAGACGCGGGTTCCTCGGGTTGCACTCGCGATTTTCGATCGAGAACGACGAAGAAGAAGACGGTCGCGTGGAGGATCTCGCGGCGGAAACGCGGAACGGTCGCGCTGGCGACTGGCGTCTCTCTCGCACCGACGCGCG
>NIJG01000004.1:601215-625198 GCA_002201625.1 Euglossa dilemma
GAGCTGCCTCCGCGCGCGGCCTCCGCAATCCGCCTCTAACGGATGTCCGCGAACGCCTCGGATCCCATGGCGAACGAAGAACTGTCGAGAAAAATGTTTGCTTTGAGATTTAAATCTAGATCAGATCTAGATTAGTCAAAGAACTCGAAGGTCGTTGAAAGTACTCCAGGATGATCATAACGCGTCGAATTTCGCGTTTTCCGAGATTCAGAAGCGAAGTAAAGTAGAACCGAAACGTTCTCTCGTATTTGTCGTAGAATCGAAGCCAGCGTTGTTCGTGTATTCGACGACCGTTAGAGGAAAAATAGGAAAAATAGAAGGTTTGTCGTAGCGTCACCCGTTAGATAGCAATATTTAGCCGCAGTGGCTGGACGCAAGGATACCTGTTTATAAGGCGGCAAACCGCGGCCACGTTGTTGACTGCGAGAGAGCCCGTGCACGCCGACGCATTCACCTGTATGACGTAGTCCACCGGATCGGATAGGATCGGACAGCCTCTAGAAGCGGCGATTAGCGAGCCGTGGGCGAGCGGATCGAGATCCGCGGAGGAGGAAAGGCGCCGTGGAAAAAATCGGCCCGCTGCCTGGTGTAAAACTAGTCGATGACGCGGTATCCCGAACGATCCTTCGATTTCGACCGATGCGGGTCCCCGTCACCTTCCCCCATGCTCGTCGTCAGGCGTGCTAACTCCGCCGAGCTGAATTTCCCGGTGGAAATGGTTGCGCAACGCGGCGGTTGGCAGCGAAATTTGCATCCATTAGCGATTTCCCGCTGCGCGGCAACCTCGAGACAGGTTTGCAGAAAAACCGGCGCCGAGCGCGAAACTACGGGCATAAAGCACCGCCATTTTCTTATTTACCTTCGCGGCGATACCTCTCTGTGTTTCATCGGAACAGCTCTGCCGCGAGATAACTCGAGGAAGGAAGACGAAGCAATCTCGAGCTTTCCGATCCAGCGAGATCCCCGGCGATTATCTCGATCCGCTTGCCGAACGACGAAACGCAGAGCCGCATAACCCGCGCGCAGCGTTAGCAGCGGCGTTCCGCTTAACGATCCGATCGCGAGGAAGGTAGAAAACACGTGGTTCGGCCGGCCAGTTGGAGCGAGCTTCCTCGTATCTCCTCCGTATCTTCGTTCGGCTGAAAAATGGCCCTACCCGGGGCAACTCTCTCACGAACGCTCGCGCGAGCGAGCGAGCGACACCGAGCCGAACCGATCCGCGTACCATTCGTATCCCGCACGGCCCGTATTAATTCCCCCGCCCTGGACAGCTCGCGATGATTTATTCGCGAATTAAGATTCGACGCGGATAAACGGTAAGTGGAGCACGGGGAGCCCGGGCCCCGACCGCGGGCCCAGCGGACGCGGCCCCCGCGTATCGCGGTGGAACCGCGCGGACGCGTGTCATCGGAGAGGACTCGCGCCGCGTTATCGGGCGAAAAGTCAAAAGGGCCGGGGCCTCGCGAGATTTATCGCGGCGCGGTCACGTGGCCAGCGGACCGTGGACCCTGGCGAGTGTAAACACGTGTTCCTGCCGGTGTATCCGACACCATAAAACTGGAGCACTTGATTTTACTGCCTGTCGCGGGCAACGCCGGCCTCCTTCGATAAACCAACGTGTCCGCGAGGAACCGAGCCGCGCGCGTACGCGCCGCCACCAATCCCCACGGCTCCCGGGCCCTTTTTTCCTTCCTTTTATTGGATCGCTATCTCGAGACACGCGTGACACGCCGGCGCGCCGCTTCTCGCCTTCTTCTTCTTCTCCTTCTACCTTCTCTTCTTCCTCCATCCTACCCTTCGCGATCTACCCTCGTCTCACCCCTCGGCTTTGCCTTCCTCCTCACCGAGCAGCGTAATAAAATTCTTAATATTTACGAGCGCCTCTCGTTGCCACTCCGAAACTCTTCTGCGGACTGCTCCCGGTCGGCAGGCTTTGTTTACGAGGACCGCGATTTATCGGCGGTTATGCGGGGATGGCTGAAGCCTTTCGGGTCATGGCTTCGTTCCTCTGGTCCCAGAGGCACTCCCTGGGACCGGTGTCAAGGCAGCCGATAGGTATTGCGTTCGAAACCGAGGTCGAGGATCGAGACGAAGATTCGAAAATCGAAGAAAATCGTTTAACAATAATCGAGGTTCGTTTCAACGCGAAACGGTTTCTGTTCGTGGGAGCTGATGGAATTAGGGTAGCTACTCTGTGTCCGAACGATTAAACGGAGGAAACGGTCGGGTTGGCCAATGACTGGGAGACTGTTGGAACGTCGGAACACAATCGGACGGAAATATTCCCAGAACGCGCTTGGTTGCGCAACGAGGCTCGCGATTAAGGAAACTCTCGCGAATCTCACGGCTGCGAGGGACGCGCGAGCGCGGGCAGAGGCAGACGGTTGGGAAATGAGGTGGAAAAACGAAAAGGCTCGTGCTCGATGACAAAACTTTCTTAGAAGCCGCTTTCGCGGCCTGGCTTCGCGCTCGGCGAACACCTGCCGTCTCGCGCGGATCGCCGAAGCGTCGACAGATCGATCCGGCTGTGGAACACGAGGCACCTTTTTACCGGCCGCGTTCGGAACAATACCCGACGGGACGGTAACAAGGCCGACTTATGACGTGACGATGTTTGATAAGTCGATTAAACGCCGGAAAAACTGGCCGGCTGGAACGACGGTGTTGGTTTCGCGAGGGGAACGTGCCTGGAATCGATGAAACGCGTCTCCCAGCGGGAAGTCGCAGGCGCTCGCGGATGCTGGAAAATTACCGGAAAGTGGTCGTTCGTGACTGGAAGCCCGGAGGACGCCGGAGGACGCCGGAGAATTGCCTATTTGTCCCGCGCGACGCGATCCTCTCGCTCGAGACTCGCGCAAGCTGATAAGGAATAAACTGACGGGCTGATCGCGACCATCCACCAGAGGATATTCCCGGATAGAACTTATTTTCACCTGGCTACGGGAAGTTGTAAATCCACCAGCCGAGCCGATCACGATGTCGCGTGTGTTTAATTTTATTTGTCTTCGTTGAACGTTCGAAAAATTATTTCCGAGACGTACGGACATAATCAGTAGCAAAAGGAGCGGTATTTGCCGAACGGTATAACGAGTGATTCCTCGACGTGTTTTTCGAATTTCCTCAGCCATGTTTTTTTTTTTTCTTCGACCGTCTAATATTCCGCAGCACCGTGTGGCCAAGGTTCGTTCGCGTTTGATCGAGTGAAACGGGTGGATTAATTCGCGGCACGTACCAGATCGGCTCTCCGCGGCGATTTCCAGGTACGAGAGTCGCGCAACCGATCGAGCTGCACTTTCGTTGCACGGAATTAATCGCTGATTAAGGTAGGCAAGGTCAATCGCCGGGTGATTCAGCCGTGAGTAAGAGGCATCTCCTGTTCGGAACGGCGGACGGCTTTGGGACACGCGAAGACGTACGAGCCGGCGAAGAAAAACGGGACCGAATTTATCTTGTTGATCGATCGTGGAACCAACGGGGACCGAGGGGGACCAAGGGGAACCGTGCCGTGTCCCCTGGCCCGGGCTTATCGGCCAATCTTCGCTTTTGTATTCGACAATTCCCAGCGCGACAAATTTTTGCGCCCCGACACGCGGCTGTCGGTCCAAAATGATGGAAATATTGCTTCTTGCTGGATTCTGCCAATATCTCGCCCCATCGCGTGCAAACCTCCACGGTCCGCGATGCCTCGAATTCCTTCCGTCTCGGCCATCATTTTACAGTTATCCTGTATAGTACAGCGAGACCGTTAACCCCTCGAGAACGCAGTATACCACCTTTGAAAATCAGTCGAGCTACAAGAAACGTACCTGAAGATGTGATTAAAAAATATTCGAAAGCTCGATTTAATCTCTATTCGTCGTGAAACCTACGTCGCGTGAAACATAGATAATCAGTGAAAAGAAGTTACGAATTATACGTCGAATTAAACGTGGGTCAACTCGATTTATTCTTGTTTTATCCTGAATTTAATATCGCGTGAAACATAAATGACCAATGGAAAGAAATTAGGAATTATACATCACCCCCAAAGAATTAAATTCCAGAAGATCGATTCAGGATTGTAGTTGCTTGTCGATATTCTGAATTTAGGTTTCACGTGGTACAACTAATAAAGTTATACTCAGCGATTAATCCGAGCAGATAGGGGCCAAAAATGAGTTACGTTTCGCGATATAAACATAAAGATTGGAGGGGTCCAAGCAGACCCAGAGTCCTTCGGGCGAGGGTTAATCGCCTGTCAGGCAACCGAGCGTATTTGCTTTAATGTCCGGCAGATTTTACGACCCGTATCGATCTCTCGAGGATCGACGAGAGTTACGATCTTCTTACCCAAACGGCGTACTCTTATCTTCCACGTTCCCGTTTCCCTCGGCGGAAGCATTCCGGGAAACTGCGAGGTCGAGCCTCGGGAATTTGCTTTCTCCGATAACAAATAATATTTCCCGTCAGCTGCGGTTTACGCGCGGAGAACGAAGGCGGAAATCCCATCGCGTGCTATCGAGGATCGATCGTTGCAAGCTCGAAGCAGGAAGCGTTGGGTTTGCTCGCGCGAAAGCGTTGCAAAATCGTTGCAAAAGCGCCGCGAGGCCGGAGCGTGCTCTAATTAAGCGGCGGCTATTCGACCTGGCCGAAAATTCGCGAAGTTCGCTTTAATTTGGGCCGCGATTTCGCCACGGTAATAAAACGAAACGGACCGATAAAAGAGAGGCAGAAGGTGTCCGTTTGACTGTCCATCGCGGCCGTGCTCTGTAATAAAGGCGGCTTCCACCTTTGCCTCAGCCCCATTGTCTCGCCTCCGCCTCCTCCTCTTGCGCACCCCGCTTTCGTTACTCCGTGACTCGTTATCCCGTCGTTCTGCCTCGTTTCCCTCTCGCTCCGGCCTTCCCGGTGTCCCGTGCCATGCGGGAAAAGTTTACCGACACTGTTAAGCCTCATTTTAGACCGTGTTCCCTCCGCCGTGTTCGTAAAACCATCGCAGAATCGGCCCACCGGCCGTAAAAGCGGCATCCCTCGCCTTAATGCGTCTCGAGTCCACCTTCCGACTGAGCTTTCGAGCTTTGGGGTTGATCCGCTCGATGGTGAATGAGTTGGTTTAGATTTGATTTAATCCATTGACTGCCATCTACGAGATATCTCGTAGTAAGCGTCAGTACCAAAACTGCCAGCTACAAGATATCTCATAGTGGATTTAGATTAGTTTAAATTGGCTACAAATGACTATTTGTGTTAGGAACTATGATAAAGGATGAATGAGAAATGTATATAGCGTAAGGAACATATTGATTATCAATTTTTATTATTAAAATTGTTATTAGCACATTGACAGCCGGCCCCGCGGAAACGTGGGTTTCTGAGTCTGTCGCTTGAGCGCCGACACTGTGATAATTTCAACTTTGTTTCTATTTTTTTTGTATTAAATTGTATATGTAATCTATCTATCGTATCTATTGTATACGTAATCGAAATATACTATTTTACGAAACTGCGAATAAAACCGGTGTTTGGACTTTACGTGGCCAATACATTGCCGCGCTCAGACTTTAAATGTCACCAGCTGTCAATGTGTTAAAATTATAACTTAGACGATTGGATCGTAACTTCGTGTTTTCTTTAAAATAAAACCGTGACACCCAGGGCAAGACGCGCTAAATTTGAGTGACAGTCAATGGGTTAAATTCGCGTGATCGTGATTGGGATATTAGGTAGTTTGTACGGTGTTGTTAGAAGTGGTGACTGTCTCGAAGAATATGATACCTATGGTAACTCATAACCTACTATATACGAAACGGTAATTATAAGAGTGATCTAAGAAAAGGAAAAAAATATGATTTTATTACTTATTAAAGTTTGCATTGATCTTTGCGAAGTAGGAAGAGGGTGAATTACTAGATTAAGTATTGTAATTAATTCGTGTAATATATCGGTGGAGATTTTATAACGAAACGTTCATAACTTATGATTTGCGTGATCAGATGGTTATATAGGGTTGGTTCAGATGAGATCTGATTTAAATTCGTGATTCGGATACTAGGTAGCTCGAATGGGGATGCAGTTCGAAGAATATGATACCAATGGTAATTCATAACCTAGTACATACGAAACGATAATTATAAGAATGGTCTAAAAAGACGAGATCTGATTTAAATTCGTGATTCGAATACTAGGTAGCTCGTATGGGGATGCAGTTCGAAGAATATGATACCAATGGTAATCCATAACGTAGTACATACGAAACGATAATTATAAGAAGAGTCTAAAAAAAAGGAGAAAAATATGATTTAATCGCTTATTAAACTTTGCACTGATGTTTGCGAAATAGCAAGAGTAAATTACTAAACTGCATCGTAATTAATTCGTGTAATACATGGGGTGAGATTTAATAACGAAACGTGCATAACCTAGGTCACTTTTATAAACCTAAAACCAGATGAATTCTCCTTGCCATTTCGCCCTACAAGAAAATTACCTATATCCCACAATTTCCTATAATACGAACAATCTCGTGCATTTCACGAACCACCCCTAAACACCAGGTAGTACCCAAGTTCGTTGTTCCTAGATTCTAAAATTCTATCGAACGAGAAATACGCCTGCGAGCGCGGTAGCCGTGTCGCAAAAATAGAAAACTCTGGTAAAATCCGAAGGATAAACGAGGATCCTAAAAATATGACTGACCGTGAAGGTCGGGACGTGAATTCGCGGGGTTTGTTTGCGGTGCAGGCGTTGAGAGACACCCGGTAGAGGAGGGCCTAGTCGAGGCGCGCGCGATCGGCAAATTAGAAGGCCACGAAGAAAGCGGAGGGCCTCGTTTCGCGAATCACCGATCGCCGAAACGATCTCATAAGGAAACGGTGGTACGCGGTGGCATCCAGAGACATCCCCGCGACTCGTCTGCGAGGAGAATCCGGCTGGGGCATTCGATGGTGCCAGGTATCCGTTGCGGTTCTGGTTTCTGGTACTGGATTCTGGTCCGCCGCCGTTGGACGGGGCCCGATTAAAATGGAAACAAATGAAGTTGGACGTAATGAGGTCCTGCGGTGAGGGAGAACCCGTTCTTTAATTTATTCCCCTCCCCCTCTCCCCCCGTTCCGCCAACCTCACTCTCTCTCTCTCTCCCTCTTTTCCTTCCCCCTTGTTACGCTTCTCTTGATCCCCGATTCTCTATGTACTTCATGCCCGTCTCGTCTCTCGCTTCCATCCGTTCCTTTCTCTCGTCTTCCAGCTTCGTTTTCTATCCTCCTTTCCCCCGACTCGCGCTCTTTACCTTTTTATTTCCACATTTCGATCTTCATTCGATATCCGTTTCGGTATTACGCGTATCACTGGAACACCCTGCTCGAGGATCGGGACATTTTCGCGCGCGACGAATCTCAGAGAATGAAGAAATTAGGAAAAAGTACGAACTTTGTTTCACCGTGTTTAATAGTAATATCGATTAAGCGTCGATACCAGATATCGAGTAGAAATCGGTATCAGGGTTTATCCAATATCGGATCGAAATCAAACCGAGATTTTTAACTGTAATCCTTTACACTTTAGAGGTGAGCTTCGATCGTTATTTAATCAGATTCTAAAGATCGATGTTAATCAAGTAAAATAATTTTGCGTCTTAACAATAGATTTACAGCACCCGTCAATTTGATGGATGGGTTGCTCCATTTCTATGGTATTAACAGATATAATTAACTTCTATTAAGTCTGTTAATGTTGCGATTATTTTCTAATTAAACCCATCGTTTGTTTCTTAAAGAAAATACGTGGTTTCTTTATCTTTAAATCGGATGGGTGTCCGTAGAAATAGGTATACCAAAAACCGCTCGTAAACCTTGTGTTAATTTGCACGCGATTCCTTATTTACCGTTTCGAAAATATCGACGGCATTATGGCAGAAGGTCAGAAGGCCTTCGAATTCCTATTTTTCTAACCCTTTGCGGTCCTATGTCCTATGAGTGTAACTCGACATTGGGGAATTGTTTCAAGAAATTTACACTTGAAAATTACAAAGTATAACAATAGTGTAAATATAACTGATTTTTAATCGAATTTCTTTCTTCCTTTATTTATTTAAATACCTCTATTTTTTAGTCGAAATAAATTCCAAGTAATAAATTTAGAAACGTTAAAGGCTACTGGTAACAAAATATAATTCGGACCGCAAAGGGTTAAAGATTAAAAAAAGAAAATCACCGAGTGCAAAGGGTTAAATTCGATCCTCCTCGAAGTGAATCTTTAAGAGGTATCGATTCCGTGCGATTTCTCCGTTTCGAGAGTCAACCAATCGAAAAATGGACGACGAAGCTTCGAATTATCTAGAATTGGGACTGGAACCTCCTGAAGGAGGAGTTCGGGGCACGATCCAGGTCCCACGGAGAAACCGAAGGAGAAGGAACGCGAGATACGACGAAGCGTTTCACCGCGACGAAACCGAAACCGATCGGAGCTGACAATGGGCTAGCAGGGCGACCGGTTGACATTATAAATCGCAATCAGAGGCTGCCAGCTACCGAGCCGGCCACGGCCGAGAAGATGAGCGGGAACGAACGCGAGGGACGGGACATTGCGCAACCGCGGAGATGACGGGGCCGGGGAGACAGGTTTATGGAGGGCGTTAAAAAATGGCCAGGCCCTTTAAACCGCGTAATTAAGTGCCGGTATTTTAAGCAGTCTCGACCCGAATGCCTGTGAATTATACCTACCCGGTTCTCCGGCCACTCGGACCTCGTGGAAAAATTCGTTGGGCTGCCTTCGTGATTGTTTTCTCGCACGATACATCGCACGGTCTCGCAATTCGACGCGAATAGGTGTTATGGGTTTTTATGATGAATGCGATTCGAGAAAGTGTTTTTTTCTTTCGTTAGAAGAAAATTTTCTGTTTGTTTCTAACCCTTTCACCGTTGAGTAAACACATCGCACGGTTCCGTCTCGAGATTCGACGCGAATAGGTGTTGTGGGTTTTTATGATGAATATGATTCGAGAAAGTGTTTTTTTCTTTCGCTAGAAGAAAATTTTCGATTGTTTCTAAGCCTTTTATCGTTGAGTAAACACATCGCATGGTTCCGTCTCAAGATTCGACGCGAATAGCTGTCATGGGTTTTTATGGTGAATGCGATTCGAGAAAATGTTTTTTTCTTTCGTTAGAAGAAAATTTTCGATTGTTTCTAAGCCTTTTATCGTTGAGTAAATACATTGCACGGTTCCGTCTCGAGATTCGACGCGAATAGGTGTTATGAATTTTTTTTAATGATGAACACGATTCGAGAAAGTGTTTTTTTCTTACGTTGGAAGAAAATTTTCGATTGTTTCTAAGCCTTTTATCGTTGAGTAAATACATTGCATGGTTCCGTCTCGCGATTCGATGGGAATAGGTGTTATAGGTATTTATGATGAATACGATTCGAGAAAGTACTTTTTCTTTCGCTAGAGAAAAATTTCCGATTGTTTCCTAATCTTTTCACCGTTGAGTAAATAAATTCTTACGAGTTTAGAGAATTGCCATTGGACGATATATAAATATATTTGTTTATGTCTGGAGCGATGGTTTGACATTTAAATTGTGGTTTACGTTTTTTAACTTACGAATAGTGACGTATCATTTTGTTATTAATGACGACGTAATGAGGATTTTATTGCCTCCATCATACGATATTAATAGGTTTAAATTAACTTAATAGGTTTAAATTTAAAAAAATAATCTGTGACACATTCAAGCATTTTTAAAACATTCATTCAAAATTATCGCCTTTCCGATTTTTTTTTCATTTCTCAACTGTTTTTGTAATCACAGGTCATTTAACCATAGAAGGTTTAATTTTAAATTGTATTCGATCGACGCGAAATAAGACGCGTAAAATAATAAAGAATTATCAGAGAAAAAACACGAAGAAATCGATGGAGATTGCTTTTTCCAAAGCAAGTGCGGGATATTCGTGGAAACGGGGACTCTCTCGAGGGAAAATGGGCGCATTGTGCGGCGTTTCTAATCTCGCGGCGAAGTGGCCGAACTCGGCGAAGTACCACTCGTAATAATTGCCAAGAGGTGGTAGGAATTGCGTCACCGAGACGCCAGCTGGTCGCGAACGAGTCCGACCAAGGTTCTCCCGATAGAAACAAGGGCGCCAGGCGATTTCTCGAAAACTAAACACGCGCGAGAGCACACGTACGCAGAATCCAGTGAATCACTTACGGTTTCCCGGGAACTGGCGACAAGTGGATGCAGATGAAAGTTCGATGCTTACCTGCAACAGAAAGAAACCGGCGATTAAACTCGTCGCCTCGTTGCGACATTGCGCGTGTTACCTCGATGTCTCGAGAACTCTCGGAGCAACGCTTAGAAAAATCACCGCAAAGATTCGATCAACGATCGTTCGAAATTTTCATGAAAATTTCGTTCCAAATTTTAGAGAATATTTATAGAGTATCGCTGTGAAATTACTAAAGTATAATTTAAAGATTACAATTCCATTGACGAATTTATTCCTGCTAACAATTTGATTTCTTTTTCAGCAACCGAGAGATGTCGTCGCACGAAACATCGAGTATACGGAGTATTGGCTCTTCGAGTTTCAATTCCTCGAAGTCGAAACTCGATCGAAGACCATTAGAAAAATGAAATTCCCCGAAGAGACGAGAGTATACCAGACGCAGCAATTTCGCCGAAGAAATTCGAATCGCGCAAATACTTGTTACGAACCCATATCGGTCCCATACGCCCTCGGATCCTGCCACTCGATCCTGAGGAATCGAGTTTGGCCTCCTAAGTAAAGAGAAGGAATACCTGCCACGAGATGCGAGCGCGTAATCCGCGTTGCTATTTGCGAGAGTCGATACAGTAATACAGGGGTTATGCGATGTAAAAGCAAATAGGAGCTTGATCGAAAGGAGAATCGATTCTCGCTCAACCGAGTTTCCTGATTATCGACAAACGAAGCTAGAGAATTCGATATCGCGTCGGAGATATGAGCCGATTTAATATTGCAACTATCGATTTCAACGTTTCTCGAACGTAATTAAATTTCTGGAATCCAAAGAAGCGCGAAACGTTTGCTATGCACTTTGTTCGTAGTTTCTCTTTCTATGGATCGACAATTAATTATTTTACTGTTCTTTTATTGTTCTACGATTAACGTGACCAATCGTAGTGTTAATCGCAACTAGTATCCTGTCATCCAGATTATTTTGGAAAATATCCTCAGATATTGTAAGATCACAGAGAATCAACGAAAAATAAAGGGCGCGGAATCAATCGTTTCGAGTACTTAGAATATCGTTGCTTTAAACTCCGAAAGCAATCGAAAACCTAGTGTTCTATCACCCAGATTATTTTGGAAAATATTCTCAGATATCGTAAGATCACAGAGAATCAAAAAATAAAGGGCGCGGAATCAATCGTTTCGAGTACTTAGAATATCGTTGCTTTAAACTCCGAAAGCAATCGAAACCCTAGTGTCCTTTCACCCAGATTATTTTGGAAAGTATCTTCAGATATCGTAAGATCACAGAGAATCAAAAAATAAAGAGCGCGGAACCAATCGTTTCGAGTACTTCGAGTATTATCGCTTCAAACTCCGAAGGCAATCGAAACTCTAGTGTTCTATCACCCAGATTATTTCGGAAAATATCCTCAGTTATCCTAAAATCACAGAGAATCGAAAAAGAAAGGGCGCGGAACCAATCGTTTCGAGTATTATCGCTTCAAACTCCGAAGGCAATCGAAACTCTAGTGTTCTATCACCCAGATTATTTCGGAAAATATCCTCAGTTATCCTAAAATCACAGAGAATCGAAAAAGAAAGGGCGCGGAACCAATCGTTTCGAGTATTATCGCTTCAAACTCCGAAAGCAATCGAAAGCCTAGTGACCTGAACCTAAATTATTTTGGAAAGTATCTCCAGATATCTTAAGATCACAGAGAATCAAAAAATAAAGAACGCGGAACCAATCGTTTCGAGTACTTCGGTTCTCGTCGCTTCGAAAGTCTCCGATATACTAGCGATATCCTCGCGGAGATTATTTTCGAAAGGAAGGGAAACTATCGTAAGATCTCTACTCTAAGAGAGTATTATCACGAACTCGGATGGCATAAATCAAAGATACAAGAAGGTGAGCGACACTGTGAGTACGGTGACCGGTAAATCGGATCGGACACGGGCATTACCGGGACATTGGCGCGCGGAAAGTAACGCAAAAGCTACTTTGCGAGGTTCTTTTGGCGAAGAGTGATCCGGATGGAGGATCGGCCTCGCCTATCGCGGAACCAAGATGGCGGAGCTCGGTCGTGCGGAGATTACAGGGTTGGCGATGCCGATCCCGATGGAAAAAACGTGGCCGGCCACGGCCTCCCTTGCCGCGGTCTATCTTATCTGATCTCGCACTTGCAGAATGCGAATCACTTTATGATACGGCCGCGTTAACATCAAAGCAGCCTTGCTGCGCGCTCGGGAAAGTTCCCCGGGTTCTTCTGCGCGCCACCGCGCCGGCATTAATCCGTCCGCGTCGTCCGTCGCTCGTGGAACGCGGTGGATATTTGAATTTTAGCAGGTTCTTTGCGACGTTCGGCCAGCGTTCGATAAAGCGGATGGAAGGATTGCGACGAGGAATGTTAAAGCGGCTCGGGGAATCTGGAGTAGACGCGGCAGACGGGGCGTGGGGTGAGTCGCGAACGCTGGAATGTTTCGGTGCTCTTAGGAAATGTTTTAGGGCTGCGCTGGGCTATGGAGAGGATCTCCTGCAACAGATTCTTCGTATCACTTTGTACTATCTCGCGGGACACGGTCGTGTAACTCGCTGCGCGTGCCATACCAAATACCACGCAATTTTCGTCCTCTTTCATTCGTCAATTTCCACTTTTCGCGAGTTGCACCTTGCAGTAGCGACTCCAGTCTAATCTATAATACCGTGTCAATAAAGAGCTTTGCTTTATTCGTTTTGGTACTGGTATTCCGTCAACGCATCTTTTCTATACATGTGACACAATTTTTTCCTTCCTCGAATAGTATTCTTATTTTTTCGATAATAAAAAGTAAAATATATTTAACATGTAATTGCTCGTGATCGAATAAAATTCTTTGCTTTTGCGAAATTGGTCAGCTAAATAGAAATATCGTATAACGTTATATTAGATATAACGTATTATTAAAAAGATGTTGGATTAGGTTTGGTAGCCTATATTATCCATGTCCAGCGATAAGACGCTTCGTTCATTTCTCGCCGTGAAACGTTCTATACATTGATTTCGAGAAACGGACTATTAGTTTCTCTAAGGATCACCGGATTATTTGTTCGCGAAGTAGACTTTAATGACGCGAACGAGTACCCGAGAGAAAAGGCTTTGAGAGTAAAACGACCTCGAGTAAAACGTCGTAGCAAACGGATGTAATCCAGAGATCGTAGAACCTGCTGACATTTGATAAACGCGTAGAATCTGTCTGATTACGATAGTGTAGGAAATGGAAGTTTAACAATGATAATATAGCAGGGACGGAAACGGAAACGCGAGATACGGTGTTCTCCGATATCTCGAGGCAACGCTGACTATTAGATCGATTGGATCGCGAGCTTTTTGCTGTTCTTCCTGCTTCTTCGAGGGAATTTAGACCTCCCAGCAAGCGTTGCGGCGAGTAACGCTTCTTGCGCGTGCTGGAGGTCGCTTAAAAGCAAAGTTTTGGAGGAAAGTTTGGCAAACAAGTTTTTCGCCGCGGCCGATTCCTGCACGTAAACCCGGCTACGTCACGGAACGGCCACGGGGACGGGGGTCAATTACAAGGGGAACGTCGGCTCGCGGGGCGAAATTCAATTACGTTAGAAAAACAGGCTGATCCGGCCGTCACAAACGAAATGGCGGCGGACGGCCGCGCCGTGCTTTGTCCAGTCAACCACCGGAGGTTCCTTTCTTCCTCCGACTCCATTTTAAGCCGCTGTTATCTCGATCCATCGACCTGCCAAACCATCCTCCGTTAAAGTTTCTACGAGTTTCCACGAAACGCTCCTCCGAATATCTCCAAAACGACCAACTGAAATCGGAAAATAAAGGAATTTCCTCTTTCTTCTCTCTCTCTTCCGCCATTGGAAAACATCGCGACTCTACTCCTCGCGCGGAATCTTCAGGAGTAAAATTTTCGACATTCTCAAGACATTCTCGAATGTATTTAATCAGCAACGAAGGTCTCGCATCTCGATACTCTTGTCGAAAGGATTAATTTTACAGACAATAGCTATACTAGACATTTGCATTACCCTCGTCTGGCAAGGAGCAAACATAGAAGAGCCGCGACACCGAGAAAACGCGATACTCGCGCGAAAAGCGAGTTTCTCACGGGTCAGAGCGAAGGACGAGGCGACAGGGATCTGCGGTTAGGCGGATTAGGTCATAAGCGCGGCCTTAGGGCGAGCCGGGCAAGAAAATAGGTGGCGGAATACCTGGCGATCCGCGGCCGGCTTACGCAACCGGCGTAATTATATTTATTAGACAGCTCACGGTGCACGCGAAATTAAACGCGTGCCGCTAATGCGGCCCGCACTATTTCCAGCCGCGATTCACCTGTTCGCAGGCGTCCCGGTGCCGAGAAATAGCGTGGCGGACGTCGAAGCGGTTCCCCGAGAGCGCCGCTACAAAACGCTTTTAATGCATGTACAAAGTTCTCGGTAATTTACGACGTCTGCCCGGCAAGACGCACTCCCTTCTTTTTGCGCGCACCACACACGGTCTCACGTGTCGCCGACACGCACTTCGCGTGATCTACGCGACAGCGAACGTGGGACGCGACGTTTAGAACGCTCCGCTGCCTGTTGCCCCTTTTCGATACAGTTTCCGAACCGTCTAACACACATTTTTCTCTTTTTCGGCAGCCCAGGCTCACCAGCAGGCAGACTACCTCGCGTGTCCTTCTTCTAACTAGTATAGATTCCGTTTCGAGCAACAGAACTTCTCGATGGACTCTGGTGAACACCGATTTGCAGGGAATTTTATAGATATTTCATGAAACGCGCATCGCTTTTGTAAATTTGGCCGATTATCGTGGCTGCTGAAGGAGGAAACAGTAGATAGCTGTATAGACGCGAGAACAATACGAGAATAGGTGTCAATGTGTATTGTTCGTGTGGCGTGATGATCTATGTCACGGTTAGTGAGATAGCGTTGCTGATCGATGAGGAATTGGATATAGTTCGGAATACAAAATTGTTTTTAAATTCCTGTAGACATTCTGCAGTGTAACAATGAGTTTAATTCGTTGCAAGTTCTTGATGAATATTCGAATTATATTGTATCGTATCAACGTGTTTGGATTATAGAGTTCGCGTATAATTTTATCGCGAATGGAACACAGAGACAGTGGTTATTTAGAAATAAAACTTTCCCAATATTTAGAAGAAATTGTATGTGATTAATAGTATCTGTTAATCAAAAGAAAATCAAGCCTTTCTAGTCTCGTGTACGTGTAACTTTCAAGTCACATCCTAAAATGTCGATATTTTATTAAATAATCGAACTTTTTTTCACAAAATGGCGATGGATATAGGTAGACATTGATTAATCGTACGTCACGTTAAATTGCGTGAAATTCTGTAGAACGAAGAGAGATATTCGGTTGGTAGAGAGTTGATTCTACGCGAAAAACTGGTGGGCAAGGCCTGGCTGGCGTTGATTTCGGTTTCACCTCGAGGAACCGGGCAGAAGCCCGGCCGAAATAACCGCTATATATCTGGAGACAACGAAATAACCCGAATTCGCCGTAGCTTCCTGGAAACCGGTGAAAATTCGTGGTCAATTAAGATGCCAAAGCGAGCGTCTCCGAAATAAAGATAAAGGCTTAATCTCGGCGGAGCCGGAGGTTCGTTAGCGTGAAATCCATCCGAAAGAATTTCATCCGCCGCGAAGCAACGCTGCTGCGTGTCTTACGAGCGTGAAACGATGATAATAATTAATCAACGGCGGATCGGGGCTGGTTCGGCCGGCGGATCGAGATAACGAGTAGGCCGCGTCCGTTGGTGCGTCGTTGGTGCGTCGTTGGTGCGTCGTTAATGTAACTGTTACGATCTCGGAGGCAAAGAGACGCGTGCGATTGCGCAACCGGCGCAGACGCGTGCGCCGCCTCTCGATCCCCGATCTAGCGTCCAGGCTCGACGCACATGGCGCGCGCGGTGCCGATAGTAACGATCCCAGTGAATTTTCCACCTTAAATAGGCAAGACCATCTGTCCCGCTATGGCGAAAAACGAAAGGCGTAACCTTCGGGCTCACCTTCGAGCAATTGATCTTCTTTTTCCTCGGCGCGTTCGCGCGAGAAACCGAGGAGGCGACCGGCTCGCCGATGTCGCGCCAACAAACTCGTTTCGTTCGTTGCTCCATCTCGATCCTACGTTTTTCTCTCGTCATTTCGACGCTCGGTCACCGATATTAGAATAGACAGGAGATCGTACCGGGGTGCTAAAGATTTCGAATCCTATTCGTCGATGCCGTAGAAATATCGCGATCCGTGAAGTTGAGAAAGAGATTGTACATACGCCTTTTGAAACTTCGTTCTTTCCCTTTTCTTCCGATCTAGTTCCAACTACCGAGAATTACATTAAAATTATCGCATTTTTATTTATTTCCGAACTATTGACTATACTGAAATACTAATCTGCAGAATTCTAGTCGTTTAATAATTATTTCGTTCCAATATTCTAGTTATAAACCAAACATACGATTCTAATTGGAATGAGTCTATCGCTAACATTTAACATATGCCAGTGAAGTAGTTCCAATCGAAGCAGAGATAACGATATCACGAATCGTTTCAGATTTCTCAATCTCATCTTGACGCATTATTTCACCGCAAACTCTCCTGTATCACTCTTAGTACGTTAAAAGAATATTCCGATTATTTGTGACATATCGATTATGACACCTGTCATCCTTCCGTACAACAGAAGCGAGCTCGGTAATTTTAGCGTTTTCCGAACAACAAGAACGCGAAAGCGTCATCGACGAGAAGAACTATACGAAATATTAATATCCCCTGGGAGAAAGAGGTGATATTTCAAGCGGATCCACGCGAAAGGATATCGACGAGTACGCAAGGGTTAAAGAGGGTGGCGTGGATAGACTCGAGCGGATCGATCGGCCATCGAGAGTTATTTCGATATCCGCTTCTCGGCTGTCGGATAAGTAACGGACACGGGCACGGATGTGCCGTACACGCGTTAATGGTAAGCGAATCGGACGCGCGGATGCTAATGAGACAGCTAATGCCAAAACATACTCTATCCCGGGGCTGGATCTGTCGATCGCTGAGCGTTCGACAGCCGGACTGGTCTTGACGTTGCCGATCTTCGATTTCGCTGCGGCGAAACGTGCGTGTATCTACGAGATACACTCGAGATACGTAGAAGGAAGAAGCTCGTATAAATATTCTCGTCTCGTGTACTTACGTAGGAAGACCGGGCTCGGTGCTGCTGGCTATTTTTCGTTGGAAGAGGAGCCGCGAAGCGTCGCGAGGCGCGGACTGCGCGCGCCGCGAGATATTTACGAGGACCCGTTGACGCCCGAAGAACGGAAATTTCGCGGAGGAACGATAAACATCGGGGCGAAGCTCGGAGACAAAGTTGCGACAGAGTTACGATTCGAAACAAATCAAGACGGTTGCCCGCGGACAAACTTACGAGTGTGTATCGTGGATCCGGACGAGCGCGTAAATAATCGCGTAACAGGAACGCGCGACGAGCAACAATTACCGTGCGGGAAATTTATGTCACGCTGCCACGAGACCGCTTGCAAATTAATTCGCACGCGCACGAGCTCGCGGAGGCGGCCGTGGAACGGGAACACCCGTTGCGATAGTTTCCTCTGCTTATTAAACCGACAAACGGTCGATAATTATCAGCGCGTGTTGCGTCTACCCACGACCGTTTTTTCCACCTCGGCGACCTCCTCTCGTTCCGTGAAAATCGCGAAATCCGCGGATCGTCCGACGGAATTGTCGCTCAGGGATAATTAAATTAATTAGAACGTTTATTAGCGTCTCGGTTTATCACGGTACAACCGGTTTACTCCATTATGGCACCGATTCTGCAAAGCAGCGCGAATATGTAACCGTAGGTATAGGTCGTCGAAGACTGAATTCGCCATCTTCGACACTAGATTTCTAGTAATATCCCGAATCGAAAGGATAAAGGATTCAAGAGAGGTGTCTAGGAAGGTGGAAAATTAATTTTCGAAGGTAGAACGTCGGGTAAAGTGTCGGAATAAACGATTTAGGAAGCAACGTGGAACGCGGAGAATTAATTTTCGAGTCCGGATAAGAATCTTCTTCGCATCGTCTCGCTTCGAACGGAAGAATAAACGTCCGAGGAGACGCGGTGGAACGCGGAAAGAGACTTTTCGAATCGGAATAACGATTTCCAGCTGGATAAACGAGAAACTCGGGTCTTTCGATTCTGCGGACGAGAGAGACAAAAGGGGAAAGAAGAGGGAAAAGACAGGAACAAACGAGCGGATAAATTATGCGCGATATCCCGTTAATTTGCTAAAAGACAGGCGAGCTCTGGCGGCGTAAGGTGGCCGGAAAATTGGAAAGCGGCCGTCCCCGCGTTCGTTAGGCCGAATTAATTACGCGTCGTTCCACTAACGACTACCGTTTTCAACGCCTCTTTTTCTCGCGTCTCGGCCTCGTCGGTCTGCCTCGCGCTGGCTTGTCTTCGGCTCGTCCTCTCTCACTTCTTCTCCGCCTCTGGAGAGCAACAGGCACACTCTCGCGGCGAGCCAGCAGCGTTGTTGGCCTCGATTTGTCAATCCACCCGACAAATCCTAAGTAGGAACTCCAAGTGTCGCCGCGTCGGATTGAAAGGGCACCGTTTAGCCAGCTGACTTTCGTGCCAGCGTTCCGCGATCTCTGGACGCGCTCGCCAGCGTCGGGACGGCGATGGGTTTCGCGCGAGTACCGATCCATCGACACCGACCATCATGAAGAACGTCCGTTCCTTCGACCGGAGGGTTATTAAGTAGAAAGTGTCAGCGAGAACCAGACGAATATGCAAATCGCGTGGACGAGTCGTTGTCGGATCGATTGATCGAAATTATAGAATTCATACGATCTCTTCCGTTTCTTTGAAATTTTTTGATATTTGTACAAAGTTTGATCACCTTGGAACAACATTGAGAGACTCGTGAAGTCCTTTGAGTACTTATATCGGACGTAACTCTGATCCAATGTTGCATCGGGAAGCTTGTATGACGCAAAGATATCTACGAATTTATTTATACGCGGTAACCTTACTCGCATCTTCATTTCGGATTGTCTGCTGCAGCGGGTGACGCTATATTTAGCCTTCATTTGGCTGAAATGTGAAGAAGTTAGAACAGATAAAAGTTTCACGTTCGACGTTACTCTCGGTTTCCTAATTTAAAGCGTTATAGAAAATGGTAGCTCGTTACGGTGTTAGGGATTCGATTTTGAAACTGAATTGACAAATGCTGTTGTTCGAGAATGTTCTATGGCTCCTAGATTAGAGGAACGGTGCTCGTTCGTGAAATTCGCGAGGTAGGCGGTGGTCGGAATGCGAAAACTTGGCCAATGACAGACATTTCGGGCAGCGATTCGCCAGATTTGTCACCACCTCTTCTCCGAGCTCTCTCCTATTTAAAAACGCGAGTTTGGGCAACGTCGGTGAACGAAACACGCTTCGCAAACTCGCCGCTCGCCATTCATCTTCGGCTGCCCGCGAACAATACACCGTTTGGCAATGGTCCGGTGGCTCGTATAAATTTTATGCCTAGAAAAAAGCGCGATTTGGCACGGTCGTGAGTGTGTTCCCAGCCAGACCGAGTTAAACGCCTCGGGTACGGGGAAAAATAGCGAAAATGGCGCGGCTCAGATCTCTTATCCCTGATCGTAAACATTTAGCTAAACGTCGAATCGCTCGTCGCCATATGTGGGTCAGAAATACGGAAAAATTGCGAACGTCGAGAATAGCCAGCGTCCTTGCTTAGCCTTTCCTCGAATTTCTCGACGCTTGAACGATTATTGCGAAACGAGAAAGTGGCGAGAATCTTTTTAAAATCAATATTTAGTCGATTAAAATATAATGTTTCCTTTTGTTCAATTTTTAGATCACGAACAGAGATGAAGATTACTTACATCGTAATCATTTTTCCCGAACGTCGAGAATTATGGTTGCTGAAGTTTTCCTCCGAAGCTTTCGGAATGTAAATATATGTGAAATGTATGTCATTTGCATTTCGTTTCGAAATACCAAGAATTTCGCGTTCCGAATGCATTTATTTATCCTGCAGATAAATAAAAGAAAAAAACTGAATTACGCAAAGGTAGAAATTAAACATAACGAGCGAATTTTTCGTCATTTCGAGTCGCTTTGGTGCTCGCCGACAGGCGCGCTGTCATACCGGATACGCGAGTTTTCGCGGTAATAACCCGCGACTTCAAAATATCTCTTATAAACGAATCTACAACGGAACGTAGCAGGCTTTTCCGTTGTGTAATATTTAATAAACCAATTGCCTCTGTGCGATGGAACGTCGCTGTAATTACGTACGCCATTATTCGCGATAATAAACGAAATAAACGAGCTGCCCGATATTACCCCGATAAAAACGAGAATTCTCCAACGATCGTCGTTCCATTTAAATTCCAAATAGTGGATTATCTCGGAAACGAGTGAAAATTGATCTCGATCGCTTCCATGGAATCTTAAAGCGGAAATCCGACATTTGACATCGGATGGACGGATGGATCGTCGCATTAAGAGCAAGATGGCGGAGGATAGAATCGCGAACGGGAATTCTGCAACGATTGTCGTTCCATTTAAATTCCAAATAGTGGATTATCTCGGAAACGAGTGAAAATTGATCTCGATCGTTTCCATAGAATTTTGAAGCGGAATTCCGACATTCAACATCGGATCGATGGATGGATCGTCGCGTGACAACCAAGATGGCGGAGAATAGAATCGCGAACGGAAATTTTCCAACGATTATCGTTTCATTTAAATTTCGAATAGCCGATTGTTTCGGAAACGAGTGAAAATCATCAATAAAAATCGGTCTTGAATATCCATAGTATCTCGAAGCGGAAATCCAACCATTCGACATCCGATCGACAGATGGACCGTCGCGTGACGACCAAGATGGCGGATGCTAGAATCGCGAACTGGAATTCTCCAACGATCGTCGTTCCATTTAAATTTCGAATAGCCGATTGTCTCGGAAACGAATGAAAATCGGTCTCGATGGTATCCATAATATCTCGCAGCGGAAATCCAACCATTCGACATCCGATCGACAGATGGACCGTCGCGTGACGACCAAGATGACGGATGCTAGAATCGCGAACTGCAATTCTCCAACGATCGTCGTTCCATTTAAATTTCGAATAGCCGATTGTCTCGGAAACGAATGATAATCGATCTCGATGGTATCCATAATATCTCAAAGCGGAAATCCAACCATTCGACATTCGATCGACAGATGGACCGTCGCGTGACGTGCAAGATGGCGGATGATAGAATCGCGAACGGACACGGAGACTCGGTTGCATCGGTGGCCATTTATCAGTCGGCTGTGACAATGGCTTCATTATCTACGCGGCGAAAGTCGATAATGAACGGAGAGGCTGCGTGGCCGGCGTGAATGAACGGCCATTGCGTGGTCGCCGGTTCATAGGCATAATTCATAGCGCGGCTTACGCGAGCGTAACGCGGCGTATAATGGCGGGCACGCGACAAATCGAGCGGGACCCGGTCGCGTGTACGTACCTGACGTTCCAGCCGATTTTTGTTGCCTGGCCGATTTGCCAGCGGAAACCGCCCGGCTAATGATAACTCGCCCCGCGATCGGTATTAATAGCCCGCGACGATTGCGCAGTTGTTCTCCGCCGACTCGTTCCCGGCTTTTTCCCCGTCAAATCCCCGAGATTTCACTGCCTCTACGCGTGTCGCCAGCGATATCGATTCCACGCGCGGAAAGCGCCCTGGGAAAGTACTCACGGCTGTTTCGCGAGGTGAAAGCACCCGGGGATTGTTTTACGAGCGCAGAGGAGGATTGATTCGTCGATTCGAATGTAGTAAAAGACTTTTTTTCCTCCACGCGCATTTACGTAACCTTAAACGCTCGCGGAACGCGAACGCGGTCTATGAAAAACGCGGTTACGCAAGGCCGGCGTGCAGAAATGCAAATTTCTTTGCGATTACTCGAAAAAGTCGAGAAGAAGTTGGTCTTCCTCGTGGTAATCGACCTTTCCCTGTCAGTTACGAAGAGTTGATTCAACAGTGACGATAATCGAGAGGCAATCGAGACGAAAAATCGCAGCCGTGGACGATAATCCGATCCGCTTGCAATCTCGCTTGTAAATCATTCGTAGAGACCGACGTTACGCAACCGGCTCGTTTCATTCATGCACGCCGCTGGCTAATTATAATTCGAAAGGCGGCGATCGACGTGGCTTTTTACGAGGCGCTCGCATACGCGCCGGTGACGGAGCAGAAAGAGTGGAAAAAAGAGAGCCGGGAAAGGCAGAGCTTCCTCTCGAAGATGTGCACGCGTTTCGACACTCGCGCGAAGCGAGAAGTCGTTGTCTCCGCGATAGTAACGAGCCTAGGCTTTTACGCGAGCGTTGCGAGACACGACGTACGCTCGATTCGTCTGGAAACCTGTCGTCGTCGAGGTTCTTTATTTTCCACGAATTCCTGTCTTTCACGAGACCATTATTCGATCACGGATTACTTAAAACTGAGGACACTTAACGTCATCGTGCCTGATATATGGGACTATTAGGAGGGAGCGTTTTAACGACACCTAGGTTAGTCGGAGCTTTTAGTAGCGTAGTTTCGACCGTTCTGGCTTCCGGTTTTGGGTCATAGGGACACCGTTACTCCAATTTCCCATCTTCTCCCTTCCAATCATCTCGATCTCGATCGATCGACCATACGAGATACCGTTTTCTTCTAAAACACAAAGGAAACCATCCGTATCCCCGTTTTCACCGCGTCGTCACGGTTTCCTTGGCGACTGGCGTCGAAAAGCGACTCGGACGAAGCGAAACGGAGGGAAAACGCGAAGCGAGAGAACCGGATGCGGAGCTTGCACCGAGGCCCGAGCCCGGTCGGCTATACTATAAATAGTAAAGGAGTCGGTTTGGAAACGCGCCGCGATAATTCACTCGACGTATTTCTTCCGCGCTGTTGCACGGCGTCAAAATCTCGCGCTCTGCCTGTTCCGTTTCGCGCAAATCGATTATCTCGAGGAGGAGGACGCGCGTCGCACGATCGAGAGGGATCGAGTGCGATCGTGGACGTCGATCGAGCTGTGATGAACGCGAGGGAAGCATCGGGAGAGGAAATAATTACGAAATGGCTTCGGTGAGCCAGAGGGTGGAGAGGGTATTAATCTGACAGCGATATCTCGGAAGGTCGGCTGGGAGGAAATTAATTTCACCGGCGCAATTAAGATGTCCGATCTGCGGCGGCCCGCCGGTCTTCCTTTTTTCGTGGAAAAGCAGGACACTCGCGTAACCCTCCTTTCCCTCGCGACGCTGCTAACCGCGGCAAAACCACTCGGAATCGCAAAAGAATCGAGGCAGTAGGATTCGCCGAATCGTTTATGCAACTGATTTTCGCCGGCCGGGCTTATATCACCGGAGAAAGGAGAAAGGTGGGCGCGCTCGCGCGATACGCGACGAAATGACGGACGGATCCTGATTTTCGGAAAGCTCCATTCATCTGGAGAAAAGATTTCATTTTAACACGTTGACTGCCAGACACATTTTCGATGGTTTGCCTAAGACGCGAACTTTTCATGATGCATATTATGCTTAAATATTATTTGCAGCAGATAAAATTAGTTATAAAATCATGCTTGAAGCAGTTTTCGTGGCGGGGATCACCAGTGACCCCGTGGCGTTGGAATGCAATTAAATTATAAGTATTGTCATTTGTTTAAATTATATATATTTCCATCAATCTGGGCGCGCCGGTCACCGGTGGCCCCCACGGC
>NIJG01000004.1:625885-705777 GCA_002201625.1 Euglossa dilemma
ACCAATTCATATAAGTCCAATATCATTATAATACATGGTTCCAAAACTATACTAAATAATATGAGGGTTCATAAATGTGGTGTTGAGAAACTGGTAGCTAACGTCCAGAATGGTTCGAAGTGCAAAGGGTTAATTAATTTATTTTCGCGACCCGGTTCGAATTTAGCACATCGAAGTAAACTTTATTCTCCGACGACGATATTTCGTTTTGATCTACTATTACAGATCGCTGATCACGAGTCAAAGCGATAATCTCCACTGCTCGAATATTTAAAAACCTTAGCCTCGCGCTATCAGATCGATGCATAACTTTACATACTTAAAGTAAAATAAATCTTTACTTCCTATCTCGCGATGTTGATCGACGTAACAAATTAGCTGTTCGAATAAATATCGGATTATTAAAAAGGAAAGAAGTCTGTATCGATGTCGATCCATTTCCATAGTATCAGCATATAATATTACATCATAAAATTACTCCGGAGAAACGTTACAAATCACGGGTTATCGCGGTATAACCTGCTCTATCGACGGGAGATAATTGACTTGTTTCAATTCGCTCCTCGATTCACCCCATTGACTCCGCTATCATTCCCCGTTCGCATAATATAAATCAAAGATGAATAATGAAGAACAGGGATCAGAGAGGTCGTGAGAAGAGTGCTTGAACCGGCGTCGATATCGAGCGAACCGATACGCTTGTCCGCAGCGGAAGCCGCGAGAGGATTCCTCTCGGCTCGCGCGGTGAAAACAGCGCGGTGCGATACGGTCTCGGAAGCGGAGCGGGTAAAACGCGACGTGGCCTGGTAGGCGACCTTTCCGGTTTTTTGGTATTCCTCGAGGAGAACCGCGGCGTAGTCGCGTGCTTATAACGGGCCTCGTTCCGCGGTTTATTGCGCGCGAGCGCGCGATTCCAGGTACATCCCCGAACAGGGCAGAGCACGCACGGAAACGGAACGATCTCGCATAAAACGCGACGCGGCCCTTAATCATCCTCTGGCCGAGTGAAAATTAGCATTCAGCCGGCGCGCGTCCGTGCACGTCTCGCGCGCTACACGCGTATGCAAACCACCTGTCCTCGGCTCCTTTCCGTCTCTGCCTTTCTCAATTTACCCTCCCCTCTCTCTCTTTGGTCTCCAACGTTTCGCTGTCTATCTCTGTCTTTTCTACTTTCACTCACCCCTTTGCTTTTGTCTTTGGTTTTTACTAGTTTCGCGATTTTCCTATATTTTTCACGAGATACTAGTCTGAAATACTCACGTGACACGGTAGCCGTGGGTTTCTAACATCGGTGTGGTGATAGGCGGATGAGAGTCATGTGGGATACGTATACGATTCTAATACGAAGTGTACTGGTGCGATAAGGTATTCGCGAGAGATGAAGATAGGTGTCGTGACATATGCGTCCGATTCTCACGCGACACGATGTTATTTGCATAGGTTTCGAAAATTAGTATCGCGACACATGGGTCCGAATCTCACGTGACACGGACGGTATTGACCACGAGTTCCAAAAAATCGGTATCGCCAAAAACTATGCGATCCATGTTAGACACGTGTCCGATTCTAATACGGAACGGTGTTTTCGTGCGATGGGGTATTCGTGAATTTTGAAGATCGATGACGTGACATATGCGTTCGATCCTCATGCGACGCGGAATTATTCGCGAATCCCGAAAATTAGTATTAAGACACATGGATCCGATTCTCACGTGACACGATATTATTTTGATATGTCCCGAAAATTAGTATCGCGACACATGGATCCAATTCTCACGCAATGCAGTATTGTCCACGAGTTCCAAAAAATCGGAATCGCCAAAAACTATGCGATCCATGTTAGACATGTGTCCAATTCTAGTACGTAGCGGTGTATTCGTGCGATAGGTTATTCGTAAGTTTTGAAAATCGATGACGTGACATATGCGTTCGATTCTCACACGACACGGTATTATTCGCGAGTCCCGAAAATTAGTATCGCGACACATGAATCCGAATCTTACGTAACACGGTCGATATTACCCACGAGTTCCAAAAAATCTGAATCGCTAAAAACTATGCGATCCATGTTAGACACCTACCCAATTCTAATACAAAGCGGTGTATTCGTGCGATAGGTATTCGCGAGTTCTGAAAATTCATAGCCCAACGCTTCTTTCGTCTCCAAAATTACGCGCAACAGATATTTCCAATCGATCCACCGATAAATATTCGTTCGATCCACCCAAAAATACCAAAAATCGGGAACTCATTTTCGGACTCCCTCCTCCAATTACCCACACGATCGGTCCATTCATCTCGCGCGTATCGCGTCGCAACACGAATATCGTCTTAGCCTCCCGCTGGATCTTCGAAGGCTGATGTTAGCTACATAAATTCTCGGTAAATTCGCGGCAAACTCGTCCGATTACCTTGCGACATCGGGTCGCATAATCGTGGCCATTTTCGCGGCGAGATAATACGCCGGGACCGCGGTGATGATCGGGATAATAACGGAGCGCATAAACTGCTCGGAGTACCATAAGAGAAATAAAGTAACACCGAGGGAGATGATAAATAAAGGGAAGCTTTAAAGAAGACAGATAAGGGGGGACTCTCGGGAAAGTTTGGGGACCGCTGTGAGAAGCGTGGTCGGGTCGTATATCCCGGCGGCTGAAGACCTTTCGCCTCATTTCCGCTAATGGATAACACGGAGATATATAACGCGCTATTTAGCCGGGATCGATGCTCGCAGTCGGAATTAAGACTTAATTTACAAGCATTATCTTCGCCGGTGCCAGCCGCGATGGCATTCCTCTTATCTCGCCACTTAAACCCCTGCCTCCGTGCTCGAGAACGCGTAAAATGTCAGCGCGGCCGGCGATGTCAGCGCGGCGTGCACCGCGTGTCCAGGCCAGCCCGCGCTAATGTAGATTAATAAGCATTATCTCTGCTCGAAGCTCGTCCGCGATTTACGAACCAGTTTCGCTTATCTGCCCGTTTAAAACCGTTTAAAGCACGAAATCCGACCGGCTGCCCCGCGCGCGTACGCGTCGCTCCGCGTGTCCGCGCGAGGATACTCCCTCGAGGTCGTTTCGCCCGGTTTATAGGTCGTAGGCGCGGCGGTCGTAAACACGTTGACGACGCCTCGATAACGCCTGCGAATCCACCGATTCGGTCCTTGCGGATGTATTGGATATCCAGGACAAGTTTCGCGATGCAGGTCGAACATAGTACCGCGAAAGCAGACGTCTGAAATGCATCATAGCGGAATTTTAGAACCGACTCTAGTATTTTAACCCTTTGCGGATGAGACGGATCGAAGTCAACCGTACCGTGGTGCTGAGATCCTGTCGCGATAGTGATTTAAAATTGCCAGCCCATATATCTGTTTAAACGCGGTTTTTGTTCATAGCACTCCAAGTCAAATTCAGATTTTCACAGATTTTTTTCTCGGCTTTATCAGTTGTTTTCGCGGAACGTATATTTGGGTTTCTCGGCCATAGCAACGCATTTACGTGGGACACATATATGCGTTTTTCGGAGCTATCAGTTGTTTTCGCGGAACGCACATATGAGTTCTTCGGCCAATTTGATGATTTACGCAGAACGCATATATGCGGCAGTAATCCACAAAGAGTTAACCCTTCGCATTCGGATCGTTTCGTTCGAACTCTTATTTTTGGCAGGTAAGAAATTCAGACGATGCGTGCAACCCTTTACGAACGCAAACTAGTTCCGTTGGGATTGCGAAGTGTTTATTTTCGCTTTTTTTACAATTAGGCAAGATTGACAAAGTTGGATGACGCGTCGCTGTTGACTGTCGAATGTGTACTGTCCGTGCTGTTCGGTGTTTGCTGGAATGTTGCGATTGTTTGATACAGGATTTGACGGTGGAAAAAATAGAGCTTTTTTATTAGAAGGTGGATGTGTCCGGAAGATGCCTTCGCTATTGTTTTAGGTCGTGGTTTGTCACTTTGGTGCGTTTGTCGCATGTGGGTCCAGACTATTGGGTCTGATAGGTGAAATTCGTCTGTTTTCGGAATTATTAAATGACTTAACCCTTTCGTTACGACTGTTCACAACGCCGGAGTGATCCCACTGAACGGGGCGCCCCGCCGAAAAGTGTACACATTGCACGTTGGTAGTCTTCGGTGAACGCTAAAACGTCGTTCAGCAATACCTTGAAGTTCTTTTATACGTACACTTTTTCAAAAGCTACTTAACAACTCTTTCGTCATATTATATGAGAAACATGAAAATGAGTATATTTTAAAGCATATTCAGTTATTTACATATTTACTAATTTCACAGACGAGAGACGGCGCTCCTATATTCCAGCCGCCGGATATATACGGCACCCGTACACACAGGTCGTCGCGCGGATGCCGGATATATACGGCACCCGTAACGAAAGGGTTAATCCACTGGAAGTGCGGCGAGTCTAACGTTCTAATCTTCGGTGTTATCGCATAGTGTAGAATAGTGAAGTCTTTAGACCCTTGCGAGTGAATGAACACGGATGACTCTTACTCTCGAAGTTTGTATTTCTCTCGGCGCGTAATCCACCGAACATTTTTCGAAGTCGTGGACGAATCCTGTGACACGATCCGAGAGACAAAGGTCGAGAAGTTTGGTGGACGGAGAAGCGAGTAAGATGTCCGAGATGAGGATGGGAGCGTTGCGAAGCGAGATAGCGGAGATTAATCGCGAAGCAAGCTGGGCGTATCGAACGAAGTGCGAGTAAATGAACAACGAGTATAGGAAACGAACAAGGACGCCTCTTAGTCTCGAAGTTTGTATTTTTCTCCGCACGTAATCCAACGGACATTATTCGAAGTCTTGTGACACGATCCGAGAGACAAAGGTCGAGAAGTTTGGTGCACGCAGAAGCGAGTAAAATGTCCCAGACGAAGATGGGAGCGCAACGGATCGAGATAGCGGAGATTAATCGCGAAGCAAGCTGGGCGTATCGAACGAAGTGCGAGTGAATGAACAATGAATATAGGGAACGAACATGGATGACTCTTAGTCTCGAAGTTTGTATTTCTCTCCGCGCTTAATTCAATAGACATTTTTCGAAGTCTTGTGACACGATCCGAGAGACAAAGGTCGAGAAGTTTGGTCGACGAAGAAGCGAGTAAGAGTACCGAGAAGAGGATGGGAGCGGAGCGGAGATTAATCGCGAAGCGTATCGAACGAAGTGCGAGTAAATGAACAACGAGTATAGGAAATGAACAAGGACGCCTCTTAGTCTCGAAGTTTGTATTTCTCTCCGCGCATAATCCAATGGACATTATTCAAAGTCTTGTGACATGATCCGGGAAACGAAATCTCAGAAGCTTGGTAAACGCAGAAGCGAGTAAGACGTCCGAGATGAGGATAGGAACGTAGCGGAGATTAATCGCGAAGCGTATCGAACGAAGTGCGAGTAAATGAACAACGAGTATAGGAAACGAACAAGGACGCTTCTTAGTCTCGAAGTTTGTATTTCTCTTCGCACGTAATCCAACGGACATTTTTCGAAGTCTTGTGACACGATCCGAGAGACGAAGTCTCAGAAGTTTGGTGCACGCAGAAGCGAGTAAGACTACCGAGAAGAGGATGGGAGCGGAGCGTTGCGAAGCGAGATAGCGGAGATTAATCGCGAAGCGAGCTGGGCGTATCGAAGGAAGGCGAGCGGGTACGCGAGCTCGGAGGAATTGAAGCGGCTTTGGACAAGCAGCAGGGTCGTGTGCCGCTTGGCTGGGCTCAGTTACGCATCGGCTACCGGCCTATCAATGAACGCGCCCACGCGCCGCTCTCCGAGATCGACAGCCTCTCCCCCTTTCCCTCGGCTGCGCAAGGTCGTTTAATTCCTGCACGCCTCCGGAAAATAGATTTCGCGAATGCAAATCGCTGCGCCGCCATTGCAACCGACGCCGCCGCGGCCGTTCGCCGATCGAAAGTGAATGGCGCGCGCGGATCCGAGATTCGACGCGTCTCTTGCGATCCAAGCGTTCTCCTCGATCTCCGTCATCCACCGATTTTCCCGTCTCCCCCTCGATCCATCCATCCGTTCTTTCACCGGCCATGGAAAACACGCAAACTCTTTCGAAATTCGCCGGTTCGCGCGTAATTCCTCGAGTTCTCCGAACGGAATCGCGATATCGCGGAAAGTCTCCGAGCGGATTTCTGCGAAAATTAATCGAGGAATATCGGTCACTAATGCGTGTTTAAACACGGTGGGTGTGGATAGTAATAATTTTAACCGTGCGAGACCGGTCGATTCGACTTAATAAGTCTCACTGAAACGAACGATTTAAACTGTATCTTAAGAAATCCGTGTACAAGCGGAAAATAAATCAGGATCGGTTTCGTACGAGATAAGGAATTCTTACCGGGAGATTGACAGGTCCGTAACTATAGGATACAGACTAATAAGTTAGGCGAGATAATGAGAGCTAGGATGTAATTTACCAACTATCCGGGGGAAAAATTCCGTTTCCCGTTGAAATAAATCGCGTCAAAGCGGAACGCTGTTTCGCGTGCGTCAAATCCAAGCCGGATCGCGGCGCTTTTCGATAACGCATTCCGGCGATTAGAATATTCTAGAAATTCGAATTATAAATCACGAACCGGTGTCCCGGTCGCGCGTTCCCGTATCAAAATTATAACCCGCTCGTATCGGCGCGCGTTTTTCGCCCGTAACCGGTCATTATTTCTTAAATATGAAAACACGCGTTATTTCCATAACGATATCGGCTGCGGAGCCCGGCGAATCGAGCATTCCGATTTCGCAACGCGGCGTGTTTGCCTGTCACGCCGCGACGCCGGTCCCCGCGACGCGTCGCGACTCATTGAGTCGCGGAAGCTGTCCCGGCTCGGGTAAAAGGAAAGAAAAAGTAATTCATTAGCGTGGACGGGAGGAGCCCGAGGCGGCCCTCTCTGATCCGCTTCGAATCCGTAGGCAGTTACGCGAGGCTGCGTTTTAGTTACGCGCTCTCCCCGTCAGCCATCGGATTATCAATGAACGCGCCCACGTGCACAGGATCGATAACTCACGTTCGCCGTCCGTCTCGGTCCCGCGCGGCCTTCCATCGCGCCGGCTTCTTCTAACCAGCGCGCCTCTCTCGCGCCGCTCATTTACAAAGTCCTTTCGAGGCGGCGCGGCGGGAAGCGGAGCGGGCAATCCGCTGGCAATTACCAGCGGACCCTCGTAAAGCGAAACGAAGAAACGGCTGGGAAAGCCTCTTCCGCCGCGCCCACGCGTGGAAACGGCCGCGAGCCACGCGGGGAAATACCGGGATCGAATGGACAGCTCGTTATCTGGCAATCGGGACGCGGCTAACGATACAGGATCGATCGTCGTCCTTTCTTCCCTTTTTCCCTCGCTGTGTTTTTCATGGTCGAGGAGTGTGTGCAGTGGGATGCGAAATTTTCAGAAGGGTTAACGCTTTGACTGCCATGGTGGTCACATATGACCGGCAACGGTTTCTCCCGTGACGCCACGGTGGTCATGAGTGACCGAAGCCTTTCAACTTTTTACAATTGTAAAAAACTAAACGAAAATCGAGAGTTAGCCTATTTGAATATGGTCGATGTATAGAAGATACATTGAAATAAAATGTACCCTATTGAACAATTAAAATTTTGTATTAGAACAATAAAGTTCTATCGCATCGTTGATACCAATAGAATTCGAGAGATTAATCAAATAAGACAATAAGAGAATCGGAATATCACGTATTCTCAATACGCTATCAAAATGTAATTCAAAACGTCTGAAACGGAATATTTAATTCGGTCCAACTGTACAATTACTCAAGCCTAAAAACTAAGGACGAAATATTTGCTTCGTCGAATAAGAATACTCGAAAGTAAATTCTACGACTACGATCGCGAAGAGTTCAGCAGCGAAACCAAAGTTGCATTCGAATCAATGCAGGACTCTCAAGGACTCCATGCAACCGGTTGCAGACAGTGTTGACCTTTCGAAAGTGTATTTAGCATTTATACAGGTGAGCATATCGTCGACGTTGGTGAAAACTTCTGAATTCCATTGTCCCGCGAATCGATCCCTAGCTCCGCAACCACCCTTGCGTAATATCGCTATCAACCTTCGTTAACCGCGAACAGTGTGTCTCGCGAACATTGAAGCGCATTAGCGGCTTAGGGCGGGTCAAGCAGAGGAACGGACGTTAAAGGACAAACGACGGTGAAAAGTATAAAAAAGATCGTAAACGCTTGGTCGGATAGGCGCTAAATGATATTACGAACGCGTGATCCCGCAGCGAGGCCAATGTCCCGTGGCATAATTAATTCTGCGATCCGAAGGTAGCGACGGCCGTGACCTTTTGCGCGACCGTTGACAAGTAGGCGCCACATCGGTACCATCCCGGACAGTCGCAGTTTCTGAGGGCCTCTTTCTTTCCCCTCTTCAAATATACGAGGATCATTAACGCCGGGGTATTAAAAGAAACCATGGCGTTTGATGGATGACCAAGCGTTTCGGCCGAGCATCCGCCACGAACATTTTTTGGCCCCGGTTATTCATTACCACGCTCCGTGTTCTTTTCTACCCCCGTTCGGCCTTACTCCTCTTTGCCGCGGCTTTTTGCACGGCCCGACTTTTCGCCGCTTCCGAACTGCCTCCTCGTGGATAACCGTCGGTATATCCTATGGCGTCAGGTGTCTTCGAGAATCACCCGGAGATAAGGTTACCGCGATATCTCGAGTCTTGGAATATCCGGTGACGCAGAATACCCCGCGATTTCTCACCCACTAGATTCAGAAGCGTCGTTGGACCCCGTCGAAGTATAAATAGACCAGGTGAAGAGGAAAGGTGACGCGATTGCTCGCGTGGGAAGCGTCGCTCGTTTACGTCTGTTTCTAATTTTCCAGAATCGTGGGTGCATCGACTGGATGGATGGCTGCTGAAACGAGCAGCAGCGCCGGTTCATTTCGTCGGAGTAATTGAATACCTGGCCGATCCGTTGGCCAAGAGAAGCAAGCAGGGTGGGAGCGGAGAGAAGAGGAGGATCCTCCTCTGGCCTGGTTTCCGTGCAGCCACCGCGCGCGGACCGGTATAACGCGTCGGAGCCGAATTATTACCGCGGCATGCAGATGAGGCTGCGATCGAGATATCGCGTGTACCTGGACTCGTACGTATATACGCGAGGAGATAAGATCGCCGTTCGGCTAGCTCGAGCTTCGTGGTCGAGGGCTGCGTCCCGGGTGGAGCAGTATCCTTCGCGGCTGCCCCCACGCGCGCAATTCCTTTCCTAGCTACTCTATCTCGCGATTCCGCTGAAATATTTCCCCGCGATAATCCCGACGAGGAGGTAACACGGATCGTTGGCTCGGGATGACTGGCGTGCTGCCTCGTGAAAAGACTCCAGCAGTAGACGTCTCTCTAGCCGACTAGCGCTGCCACGGTGAATAAGTCAGTCGCGCCATCTACCCAATTACCACTCGTCTCATCGACTACCCTTATCGCGAGATCCGATGTTACGCGATACGCCAGAGCACTTTGGTCAACAGTGCGTAAATAAGTGCGCTTCTATTCTAATCTGATAGGCCTGGATTCCGCTCGCTCCTCCAGCCGTTATTCCTACACACGCCTCCGAGTATAGGAGTTCTTGTCTCGGTACCGAGATTAACGAATTTCACAATTGCTAGGCGTATCGCTGTCAATTGTCTCTTTTTTGGGATTCGTATCCGTGTCAGTACCGAGATTAACGAATTTCACAATCCCTAGACGTATCGCTGACAATTGTCTCTTTTTCGGGATTCGTACCCATCTCGGTACCGAGATTAACGAATTTCACAATCGCTAGGCGTATCGCTGGCAACCGTCTCTTTTTCGGGCTTCATATCCGTCTCGGACGAGAAGAAACGTCATTATGTCACCAGTAAGCGATTAAAGCAACGCGTCGGAAATTAAACGCTTTCGCGCCATTGAATAATGCGGCGCGTTACGCGTAACAAATACGCGCTATTAAACACCTGTGTATCGGGCCGATCTGGAGGAAGAAAGAGAGGCAGGGCTTCATTCATGAAGATCGGCGAATTAAACGGTCAACGACCAAGGGCTCCGCGGCCATCTGATCGAATAACCCGCATGAAAACGTAATTCGCCGGCAGGCGAAGCGGAAACGAAGCGGGAACGGAGAGGAGGAAAACGAGCTGGCCTCGCGAAGTTGCGGGCCCCTGGAAGAAACAGCGGCGGCGGCTGCACACGACCAGGAAAGATGACAGACGACACGGGGGTCGTTACAACGTACAAGATGCCCACGTGTCGCGGGGCTACTGCGACTCCGCGGTATCGATTTACGATCTCGATAAAATATCGCCGCTGGCCGCTGGGAGTGTGTCGTACAGAAGTTATTATTCAAATGTTCCCGATGCGAAATGTTGACTTACGACGATGTTCGCCGCGCAGCGGCCTCACCTTCCGGATGAAAGATGACGCGTTCCTTTGCGCGCGATGCAGCTGCAAAAATAGCCCTCGCCACGCGCAGGTGGCGTCTCGAATCCAACCGAGATTCCGCGTCTCGATTCGAGGCCTTTCCAACCTGTCCCTTCGATGATCCGACCCGAGGTCGGCTCGTTCTTTCGAATTTTCAACGTCTTCGCTCGAGATGGTCAAGGTTCAAGCAGATTTTCTTTTTGGGTAAAGAAGATTCATGGAAATAGAGCAATTATGTGATTTCGTTCATTGAGAGACGCAATTTGGTTTGCTCTGTGTGTCATTTTGGACATCGATGTATTTGAGATTCGTTATTCTGAGAGATTTCTATGGAACTACTTTATGTAATGATCCAGTTTCGTTTTATTTGTACGACAAGGGGTTGAAGTCCTCGCGATATGCTATTCGTAAATATCCTTGAATGCACAGTGGTGTCTGTGTACCGAAGAGAGGATAGGCTGAGAGGATGAGAGAACGACGAGAAACAAAAGTGATTCGGAACAAATTCAGTCTCAGACACGAAAATAGCGAAGGTCGGGTTGAATAATTTTTCCACCTCGTTACGGATCTCTTTAATTCATTCACACCGGATGACTCACGTTTGTGTTTGGGTTTCGTTACCACAACCTGAATGACGCACATGTGAGGTCTCAGATTCGCGACAATTCGGTCCCGAAATAAATGGCCGAACCGCTTGGATAAACGTTTCAATCTGCCTCCAAAAATGTCGCTGCGATTCTTATTCTGCATCGAACAAAGTTTCGAATTTATTCTAATTATCGTTGCAAATGAATATCGATCACCTCCTCTTCTAGGGCAGTGTTTATGTAACTATCCAGATCCGTATGATTGTCACGTGTGACAGTGATCCTTCTTCTTCGTGAATCAGTAACATAACGAGATAGACGTTCAGGAAGAGAGTTTAACGAAGACCAGTAAAACATATATATCGGTTCAATTTATATTTATTGGGAATTTCACAGAGACGATATTCCATTTCGGACAACTCGCAGAAGCGATATTTCGTTTTGGAAAATTCGCAGAGACGAAATTTCGTCCCAGAAAACTCGCAGATTCGATATTTTGTCCCGGAAAGCTCACAAACATGAAATTTCGTTCCGGAAAATTCAGAAAACTGATATTTCGTTGTGGAAAATTTGTAGAGCTGAAATTTCCTTCTGGAAAACTCAGAGGACCAATACTTCGTTTCGTAAAAATTCGCAGTACCGAAATTTCGTCTCGGAAAACTCGCAAAGCCGAAATTACATCCCGAAAAATTCGCAGAGCCGAAATTTCGTCCCGAAAAACTCGTAAAGCCGATATTTTGTCCCGGAAAGCTCGCAGAGACGAAATTTCGCCTCGAACAACTCAGAAAACCGATATTTCGTTTCGGAAAATTCACAGAGCCGAAATTTCATCCCCGACAAGTCAGAGAATCGATATTTCGTTTTGGAAAATTCGTAGAGCAGAAATTTCCTCCCGGAAAACTCAGAGAACCGATATTTCGTTTTAGAAAAGTTGGCAAAACCAAAATTTCGTCCCGTAAAACCCACAGAACCGAAATTTCGTTCTGTAAAACTCGCAGAACCGAAATTTCGTCCCGTAAATCTCACAGAACCGAAATTTCCTCCCTAGAAATTCACAGAGCCGATCTTTCGTCTCGGAAAATTCGCAAAGCGAAGATACTTCGTTTCGGAAAGCTCGCAAAACCGGTCGATCGGAACAAATGAGCGACAGGGTAAAACCGATTGACCAATTCGTAAGAGGACCGATTGGACTGCTGACGGATACGCAAACGTAGGGCCCTGTGCTCGAGCGGTTGGTCCCAGAGGATGGAGGGAAAGAAATGACGCGGTGGGCGATGAAGCGGGGTAAGAATTGCAGGTCGAGAAGGATGAAGAGGAGGAGGAGGAGGAGGAGGGAGGAGGCTGGTTCGTGCGGTGAATCAGCGCCGGCTTGCCGCGGGGTTACGTAATCGGCCGAGCAGCGTGTGCACACGCAATATCTGCGTCGGATATCACTTTGTAGTCCGGCCGCGGGGCCGAGGCGCCCTATCTGATCGCTCCTCTGATGCCTTTGCGAGCGGAACGCGCGAAAGGGAGGAAGTTTCCTCGAGTTCCTTTTTGCTCCCCACCACTGGGCCCTCCGCTCGAACGCTCGCGTCCTGCCAGCGTCCTGCCAGCGTCCGCGGACGTCTTTCGGGATCGACGCGATCCTCTCCTCCTCCTCGGCTGATCCACCGCGGCGATAACACGCGCTTCGTGGAAGCACTCGCACCGAGTACCCGATCGGGATTACCGGACAGCGTTATTGGTTTAACGGACTGGCCCACGGCGTTTGGGTTAGCTTGGTAGCGAGATCATCGTCCCACGAACGGACCCAGCACGCCCGGGGTACTCTCCCAACCAATTATTTTCTTTCTCTTTTCCATTTTTCTTCCGATCATCATGCCCCTTTCGCTGGGTTTACTTTCTAACAAAAATATCTTTGCTAAAAACACGATTAGCTGGATACTGCTCTGTACGCAGTCTTTTCCTTCTGTTACTCGCTGTGGCTTTGACAATAGAAATCATAGACATGTGGCTGTATCTGCTCTCCGACCTATATCTTTTTGTTACATTTTCTTTAGTGACAATTAGTGAGAAGTTATTGCGAAACGCTGGTCAGAATATCGTTCCATTTTTATACTCTTCTAAACGATAATGTGGATGCAGCGAATTAAATTTGAATACACGGATTCAATTTGAGATAGAACAGTAGAAGATTGGATTTATCGTGGGAATCGAGTTTGATAGATTATAGAGTTATATTAGGATAACACGAGAATTGGTCTACTGTAATTAAATTAAGATTCGGGTTGTATTGCAGAGACTGACGAATGTTGAATATTCTTTAGAGAGAAAATAGATCATCCTAACCCAGTAATAGCGAAAATCTGATATCCTGACATAGAAGCCATCGAATCTAACGAGCTCTGAAAACACATGTAGATTAATTTTATTTCGCATTAGCAAAGATTTGCATTACAGGATTGGTAAACATGAAAAGTATAAACGGTACTCGATATTCGGCATTTACTTCGGCGGAAAGAGAAATTCCTAATTAAGTTTCTCCATAATGTCACTTCCAATTCCGCAACGCGTTAAAATTTATCTTAATTAGCATTCGAGCGCCTTTCGCCGCGCGAGCGGAATTATCTGCGTTATCCGACGCCTCTAAAATACGGCTGGCCTATCCTACTTGGAATTCCTCGCGCTTCCACGCGGTTCGTTCCTATTTAGCAACAACTTGGCGTTACGCATCGGCGTAAATCAAAGGCTATCAAACGCGCGCTAAAACCTCGCCGGGATGAAGCAATAAAATAAATCATCCGCGGACTGGTCTCCGCTTCTGGCGGGAAAAACACGCGGAGGAAGAAGCGTCCGCTTTTACACGGGGACCCTCGGCGATAGCGATCGCAGCGGGATCGAGATCTCTATCGGCCAGGCGGTCGCGATCCCCCCGGCGAGATTACGCTTGTTTCATAATTCGAGAGTCAATCGGCGATTTATCTCGCGCCAATATTTTCGGACCGTCTTCACTTACGGGCCCTCCGCGCGTCCAAGATGGCCGCGGATAAGGCCGCAACAATGAGATGATAAAGAAGACGAAGAGGAAGCCCGAGGCGCTGGCGTGTCGAGTGGGCAGCGATTCGCGCGATTAGCATCTCGCGAATTATTATTTGAGCGAAGAAAAGGGATGCCCTCGGGAATTGGCACGCGTGCGCGCGCACGCACGCAACCTTCGCTACGAACAGCGAAATATTTTATGAAATACGCGTAATAATCGCGACATCTGTTACTTAACACTAAGTTTTTTGTATACCAATTTCTACGGAAACTTGTCAGATTTAGGATAAAGAAAACCACATATTTTCTTCAAATACAAACGATGGGTTTAATTTGAAAACAATCCCAATATTAATAGACTTAATATAAGTTAATTAAATTTGTTAATATCGTAAAATTGAAGCAACCCATCCGTCAAATTGACGGGTCCTGTAAATCTAGTGTTAATTATAATTATATTCGAGTGCACGAAATTCGAAGGATCTCGAAAATTTTTATCTACAATTAACTTATCCTAAATAAAACTATTTTAATTTATTATTCGAGAAATTTAAAACCGATCTCGTGTAATATCTGAGGTCACTATTATTGTGAAATAATATTTAATTCGTCCGATATTTAATCACTTAGCGCGTTGGTAGGGTCTTATATAAAGAATTTTACACGCATATGAATAAAAATTTACAACAACAATAATATTTTGTTAATTAAATAATCTACTTCTGTATGGTAAAATCAAAACATTTGTGAATATATAGCTCGAATAATGAATGATCCAACTGTTAGTCGACGTGACGGACACGTTGTTTTTCTTTCTGCGACAAATGCCTATGGACGTGGTATACAAGTCGCTGTTGGTTTTGCAACAAAAGCATTTCGACGTGCGTGGCACGTCTTTATAGCGCAAGTGGTTGAAGGTATTTCTAAAATTCTAAACGTCATCAAGAGGAAAACCTTCGAATAGAAAGGGTCGAGCTATCCCGATCTATAATTCTTCGTGACAGATAGTTTGTATTTTTCTTAAATCATTCTATACGAATACTTCGATACCAGGAAAAATTTCTATCACGTCGCGGTACACCCGACGCTATTATTCCATTTCTCGCGAGCAGACCGATCGTAAATCCATCCGAAAGCTTCGTCATCGTTCTCAAAGCGCGTCTCGCGACGATCGCGATTTCAGAAAAAGATATCGCGTAACACGGAGTCCGTGGTATTTCCCCTATAAATCAGCGTGGTCGCGTTTAATTCCACGGGCAATAGGGACGGTATTCGAAACGGAAGAGACGAGGCATCGGCGAGAGAGGCCGCGAGAAAATGACTCGAAGCCGCTAGTTGCGCGTGCATTAACCAGTGTCGAGTACGCTCGGCAAACACTCGTTCGCTGCCAAGATACCTGACAAACGCTCTCTCTTTAACGACCAACTGAATTTTAATTCTTATACGACCTGCCGAGAGTAACAGTATCGACGGACAGCGTCTGGATTCTCTACATCAAGTTTTTCAATGGAAACTACGTGAATCCTGTGCTCCAATGTCGAATTCGAAGTCTAATCTAGGTATTTTTAAATTAATTTATGTAAATAAGTAGCAACGCGATGGAAATATTTATGTGAGTTGCAAAAATTGACAAAATTAGCGAATGAAGGCAATTTTTTAGGTGAAAACTAGTAAACTTGAATTACATATTTTCGATATTTAGGGTACCTACGACATGTTTATTTTTTCCTGTGAATTGTTCGGTGCATTTGCTAAGTATCGCGAAATTGGAATTAAAGAATGAAATGAAAGGAAAAATTTTAGAAATTCAGACAAGAAACATATCGGAATTTAAGAAAATTCAGGGATTTGAATGGAAACTATGTGAATCCTATATTCCAATATCGAATTCGAAGTTTAGCCTAGGTATTTCTAGATTAATTTATGCAAATAGGTAGCAACGCGATGGGAATATTTATGTGCTTTGTAAAAATTGACGAATTTAGCAAAGGAAGGCAATTTTTCTAGGTGAAAACTCGTAAACTTGAATTACATGCTTTCGATATTTAGGGTACCTACGTCATCTCTATACTTTTCTGTGAATCGTTCGATCCGTTTGCTACGTATCGCGAGACAGGAATTAAAGGACGAAATAAAAGTACAAATTTTCGGAATTGAGACAAGAAACGTATTGGAATTTAAGAAAATTCATGGATTTGAATGGCAACTACGTGAAACCTATATTACAATATCGAATTCGAAGTTTAGCGTAGGTATTTTTAAATTAATTTATATAAATAGGTAGCAACGCGATGGGAATATTTATGTGCTTTGTAAAAATTGACGAATTTAGTAAAGGAAGGCAATTTTTCTAGGTGAAATCCCGTAAACTTTCGATATTTAGGGTACCTACGTCATTTCTATTTTTTCCTGTGAATTGTTCGATCTATTCCCTACGTATCGCGAGATTGGAATTAAAAATTTTCGAAATTAAGACAAGAAACGTATCGGAATTGAAGAAAATTCAGGGATTCCGTGAACGTTGAACGTTCACGCGTGCGATCAAATCCATCGCTGTTCCGGTGTTTACGTAGGAGTAGAGTGACGTCACCTAACCAGCTGTTTCGTTAGCGAGCTGGATAAAAAGCGATATCCACGATAGGCTGCGCGCTGATATTATTAGTGACAACAAGGTCTGCGATACGATGAGGCAAGGATTTACAATGGCGCGGTATAACCAACGGCACGGATTATTAAACGTGTGCTTTCGTTACACCACTTTGCGGAACCTATCTGCATAATGAACGGGTCGCGTAACGAGCGCGTATGATCTTACATTGTGTATCGAATGGAATATTCGAGATAGCAAATGCCACCATCTCTTCCATTAACCACGGTTATTTGCGCGGAGTAAACGAGCTTTCAGGGTGAAATAAAAATAACAATACCGAACGTGAGATGGCGAATCTCTGCTACGTGGAAAAATTCTCAAATACCGAGAAGCATAATATATTCCCGAGTATCTCATGCAACTCATCAGGTACCATTAGCATCTTTTAAAAAATCGTCATTGAAATATGATCGTTCTCGTTAAAAATTGTTATAATAGAATCCGAAAGAGTTATCAAAACGAACTAAGAACATAATTTATTCCAGTCTCGACGACGGATCGATCTAAAACCGATCTAATCCCGAAGTTTATCAGGTAAACTGGATATCGATCTAGATTACCAGAGCTGTGTACGCGGACCGTCAACACCCTCGTATCTATCCGGTGCACGGAGCAATTAAAACGGGAGAAAAAAGGCGCGTATCTGTGGGAACGGCGCGGACAAGAAGCGAGACGCTGGCTGGAAACGATCCAGTTCACGGATCGTCGCGCAAGGTGTAAATGACAGGACGGGAAGGAAGAGGGTGTAAACCGGCGGAGAGGAGAAAGAGAGAAGGCCTGTCGTCGTAAAGGAGAGACGGTTGCACGCGAAAGGATCGTCTCTAGGTCACTGGCCAACGAAAGTTACGTCAGGTTTGGATATGGTAATACTGCATTCCAGCGGCGACACCTTTTGCACAGCCCCCGTGTGTCGGCGTGTCTCTCCACGTCTCTCCTCCCCTCTCCTCGTCGTCGAACCCCGCGGAGAGCGCGGCAGACGCGAGAGGCTTAGAGCCGCCTGGCGATTATCTCGAAAATGCCGCCATTACATCAGCTGTTCCGATGCTCGTCGGGCATTTCATTAATAACCGCCTCTTAATAACGGTCGTGCAGATAATCGCGGCTCCGCTTCCGCCACGGCGGCCAGATTAATGCGAGTAAACCGATAACAACGGCAAAAAAAGCCGCGTACCCGCCGACACCCTCTTCTCCGCTCCACGGGACCACGGTCCCACGAGCTGCTCGCGCGGATGTAACACGGCGGTCTGCAAATTGCGCGTATGCAAATTAGAGAGCGAAATTTGTCGCCGAACGAGCCGCTCGTTTCGCACTTTGTTCCCGATCCACTACGCGCGGCTCCTCTCTCGCTTCTCCGCTCGATGGCTTCCTTTTTTACCGCTCGATACACCGCTCGATACGAGCGTGAATAATCCGTGGCCACGGTGCGTTCCCGAAAAACGAATCTTTCTCGATCGTTTATTTTCCACAGAATCGAGGGTAACGGCTCGGTCTCGACGCAGGGCGTGGATCAAGCGAAAGAATTTCCCTCCGCTTTCTCCGCTTCGCTTCTTATCGCTCTGTCATCGTCTCAACCGTGTTGTTTTTCACCGGAAGGTCCAGTCTGCGTCGCGTCGAGGTGCTCTGAGAGGCGAAAAATCGTGACGCAAGGGGAAAAGAACGTCGCGGTGGCGCGAGAAACGAAGGCGCCGAGCGGGCAAGACGCGGCGCGTTTCAGGCGTAATTGCCGCGCCAGGTTGTCGAAACGGATCGGCCAGGGGCCGATAACGATCTTCCAACGGCGCTATTTCGCATTAGGCCGCGCTCGCGCGAGCGTTATGCAACCGTTACGGCGGACAGGCATTAAACGCTAGGAAATCGCGCGCGACGCCGCTTCGCGCGCTCTTATGGAAATAAACGTCTCCTTTGACGTAGATAAACATCGCGCGAGTAACGATCCGCGCCGGCTAACTCGCTCGTTCGATTTCACGCCGTTCGTTTGCACCCTGTCTTTTACGGACTTTTCTCGTTACGGATACTACTACTCGTCGAAGCTGGCTAGTGATTGGAGATCTCGCAGCGGCGCGGGTTATCGCGTAAATTATGCGAACGAGCGATCTCGATGACCGCGACGCGTCCGCCAAGCTTTGAATAAATTAAGCCGTTCCGAGACGGCTCGTTGCGCGCTCGTGATTGGCAAATTTGCGTAAATTTCCACGATTTACGACGCGTATCCGTCGCGACAATTTTCCGGGGGGAACGTTAACTCTTCTTCCCGAGCGTGTCTTGTTTGTTTAGCTTAGAAGCGGGATCGCGGCGAGTTTAAGAACTCGCGCGTGGATCTGACGCGTGATTCGGGTTATGGCAAGAACAGTCCGATTCGAACGTGAGTCATCTGATGAGTATAAATAAATTAATGTACGTGGAGGGGGAACGCGATGCGAGGAATTTTCGGCCGACTGATAGGAGTACGTTATGGAAGTATTTATCCTGACGAGTTATTTTAAACGCCTTGTCCCTGATTAATGGCGCTTTTTAACTCTCCCGCGCTTCGATATTACGATTAATTCATTCGCAGACAAATCTCGCGAATGCGAGACAACTTTATCGTGCGATCCGAATATTTTTCTTATAATTGGACACTTGTTGGTATAATTTACTTAGAGTCCTGTATAAGCGATAGTCCCGTTTCAACTCTGGGTGTTTTCAGGATTTCGACATGTCTCTATTAGTCGAGAGCGAATCGTGAAATAATGTTAATTCGCGTCATTTATTATTTCCAGGTCTTGCCGTGTAATTCTCCAGCTAGATGATGGATTAGCGCAAAGACGGTAGATGTAAGTGCGCTATCAGAAGGGGCCACAGGCTATTTTCCCTAATTGAAACGCTCGATTATCTCACGATAATCAGTGGAATTAGCCAGAAAAATTTTCCTGGAATATCTTCGTCAACCATAAATTTCTCAACGAAGAAATAATTCGAGTACAAAGTTTGGCATAACTTCGACAAAGTCCTGTAAGTATCGGTTCATTTTAAACCTAGGTTGTGTACGAACTTTTAACACTAGGTTTATGGGAACCCGTCAATTTGACGGTTGGGTTGCTCCAATTATACAATATTAATAGATTTAATCAACTTATATTAAATATGTTAATATTGCAATTGTTTTTAAATTAAACTCATGATCCTTTCTTCTTAAGAAAATACATGGTTTTCTTTACCCGTAAATCTGATGGGTCTCCATAAAGATAGGTATAAAAAAATGTCTGCAAATTTAGTGTTAAGAATTATATAATACTAATTTGCTATATTTTTATTTTCAGATCTCGTCGAGTGTCATTTCACGTGCTTGGAAGGAAACATTTTCAAAGACAGTAGATATAGAAAAGTAGTATCAAAATGGACGACAAGCAATCACAAAATTCCAGGAGTATCTTCTCTATCGATAACAAAGAAAAATTCGAGAAGAATACAGGATTTTCCAACGAAAAAGTAAGAAAGGTCAGCAGTTTTCAGAAATTCAGGTCAGACGTGTCTAAATTCGGGATTTTCCGTGGTAGACCTTAATTTCTATAACCATAGGCGATCGCAGGTGGAAAACCATGGCGGACACGGCGGACAAACAAGGATCCAGCTGTAGCAACATTGGAAATGCGACTAGCATCGATGTTAATGGACTGTCGGGTGCGTTGCGCCTATCGGCGGTGGCACTCGAGGCGAGTTAAATTCTCCTAATGAACCGTGTCCGCGGTTGGCCGTAATTAAAGTAACCGTAAATTTGTTGCAACGCGCACCAGTGGAAACAAGTTATACGCGGTTTTCAGGAGGGGGACGAAAATCGGCTCGGCGAGTCAACGGGCGACACTCGGGCACCTTGCGAAAGCACCTCGTAAATCAACCTGCCGCCACTGCTCCCTGCTAATATCGTTAATACGCGGCTTTGGAAAAGCCACGGAAACAGGTAGTCATTACCGCGGTTAATACCGTCCAGCCCGCTTGTTCTGTAATAATGCGCTAAGGACGTGTGCCACGCCGCGTTTGCGATACCGATATGGCGGATTGCCAGTGTCCCCCCGCCCCCCGATTCTCGGAGAAATTTTTGGAATTTTTCTTGGGAAAGATTCCACGAAGATTACACGTGGATTCCAATGAAAATCGTGTAAATAAATAAATAAATAAGTACAAGGTGGTACGTTTTGGGTAAGTTTTGGAAATATATATAATTGCTTCGAACAGATTTATGAGAAAATTGGTGATTCCCAGTGTCCCCCTGCCCCCCCGGTTCTCGGAGAAATTTTTGGAATTTTTCTTGGGAAAGATTCCACGAAGATTACACGTGGATTCCAACGAAAATCGTGTAAATAAATAAATAAATCAGTACAAGTTGGTACGTTTTGGGTTAGTTTTGGAAATATATATAATTGCTTCGAATAGATTTATAAGAAAATTGCTGATTCCCAGTGTCCCATCGCTCCCCGGTTCTCGGAGAAATTTTGGGAATTTTTCTTGGGAAAGATTCGACTAACATCCCGCATGAATTCGAATCAAAATCACGTAAGTAAGTCAAAACTGGTATGTTTTGGATAAGTTTTGGAAATAGATATACTTGCTGCGAATAGAATGACAGGAAAATTGGTGATTGCCAGTGTCTCTGGTTCTCAGAGAAATTTTGGAAATTTTCCTTGCGAAAGATTTGACGTAGATTACATTAAATGAATTGCAACTGGTAAGTATAAGTTTTGAAAATAGATAGTTGCTTCGAATAGATTGACAAGAAAATTGGTGACGTTCCAAAATCAAAAGTAAATTTTATTCCATGGCACTGTCGCTACTGTGATTTAAAACATCTAACTTTTTCTTTTCAATTGGCATAATCGTATTCGTGCAACACTTACACGTTTCAATATCGTAGAATAGGTTATTGTATAGACTTTTCACTTTTAAATCTCTCAAAAAAATATATCTATTTTCTGGCGGCATAAATTGAGGGAGGGACGAATTTCTTGGTAAAATTCTGAAAATTTCTCTCGAAAAAGCATAAATTTGCCGTTTCTTTCAAAGTTTATAAGGGTTCACGTATCTTTCATAACGAAGAACACGCATTTATAATCAGAAGTTCTTAAATTGTTTCATTCGCAACCCTTTTCTGGGAATATCTTCTAGTAATCTTAACACCGATTGTGAGTATATAGACAACAGAAATTTATTCTTAAACGATTGTTCAATTACATACAAAATAATCTACCTTCGAAATTCGAGACGAAGACACGGAAAAATTGGAAAATTCTTGGCAGAATAGTAAGAATTTCTCTCGATTCGGTTAAATTCAATGTTTCGAAGTTACACGTCCCGTTTCTTGCCCGGTTACAAATCGAGTATCGGAGTACATTGGCGTACTTATCGGTGAACAGCGGTTTATCGCGCGACGCGATGCGTCCTCGGTCCTCGGCGAAGATTCCCGAGGAGCTCGAGAGGAGGCAAAGGAAAGAAAAGGAAGAAAAGAAAGAAAAGAAAAGGGAGGAAAGCGATATTCCCCCGCGCGATCCAATTTGTCAGGTTCATTACGAAGTCGCGGGCAGTGGCAATTAACCCAGACCTCGCGACGCGGCGATGGCGGCGTATCAGTTTTCGAAAGTCCCGCGCGGCTGGCCTTCGCGCGACTCGTAAACAGCAATCGATAAAGCCGGTAGCTAATTGCAAGCAAGTTACATCAGCTTTATATCTCGAATTAAACTAATAACCGGCGAAAGCGGCCTCGCCAAAAATGGCGCGAAAATGAAAGCGTGCCGACAAAAGACCGCCGGATTTCGGCTCCGCTTCGTACTTGAGCGATTGCCGTTTACACCGCCGTGCGCCATGGAAAAAACGCTCGAACGGCCGACCTGGCACACCATACGCCGTATAGATGAGAGATTAAGGAGATCGAGGCTGGACAACGATTCGTTGAAAGCAGTTTCTTAATTTGCGTATCGCGCTATCGCCTCCCTCCATCTCCAATTTCCCTCCGTTCAAACCTTCCAATCTCGTTTCATTCCGTGTTTCTGGAGCATGCCAACGGTTTACGATCCAATCATCTCGATAAAGCACCCATGATTTCCTTCGAAATACCCAGTTCTACTAAATTTCTAAACCCGATAAGAAATAAGAGATAAATTAATTAATCTCACCCGTGAACTGCCATCGAAATTCCGGTTTCCACCTTTCATCGCACCACTGGTGTCAAACAAAGAAGAGAGACAAGAAAAATTTAGCTTCTGCTCTTCGCTACAAAAATTCAACTACGAACTATATTTATACGAATCAAAATCTCAGCTCATTCGACATCGAAACTTCCACGAATCTCTCTCGCATACACAATAAAATGAAATAAAAAGAAATCGAAAACTGCAAACGTAGGAGCACCGAAACCGGAGGAACGCGGCGAGGAAGGCCTGGACGATCGACGTTGGCCGTTCTCTCAATTATTTTCTCTGGTAACCGCGTGTGCGTAAATCAGTCAGTATCTCGGAGCGAAATTACTCCGCGGAGACGGGCGAAGCGTAAGACAATGCGTATAACGCAAAAAGCAGCTGGAAGAAGGCAGGGAAAGACGGAAAGAGGGGGGCTCGCGGATAATTGAGTTGCAGGTAAGGACGTTTACAGGCAGAGGCCCGCGATGGGTTGTTTAGGCCCGGGGAAGAAGATGCCAGCGATAAGCCGGGGGGGACCGCGGCCTGTAAATAAACGTAATCGCGCCGGGAGGCGGGCGTCCGCTCGCGAGTAGCGTTTACGCGCGTAACGCCGGCCGAGAGGAGACGCGAGATGAGATCTGGCCGGTAATTGTTTCGACCGGCCGCGTTCAATTAACCGGCCACGGTGACGTGACGTATGTGCCGGGGCCCTCCGCTGCTCGCCGCGAGCTGTTGAATATTTATTGGAAAATTTAGAAGGCTCGGAGAAGCGGAATGTTCACGCCGGGGCCGAGCCAGCGAGAGATCGTAATATTATACCGGGCCCTTATCGCCGATACGTAGTCATCGCGCGAGATCGCGCGGCATTCGGATATTCCATTACCAACGTCGGACAAAACGACCACCATCTAGCTCGACGCCTTTGTTAATTACTCCACGAGATTACCAGCAACGTTTCTGAGGTCGCTCCGCTCCGTCTCATCTCCTTCTAGCTGTCCACTGGCGTTTCAAATTCGATCTAAGCCACCATCGTTCAAATCCTCGATACTAGACAGTGTCAAGAAGGTTTCTCGGAAATCCTCGGTGAATGCAATCTCGGTTACTATGTATGCAAATCCCGAGCTGCCAATAGTATCCTCGTCTAAGCCAGGGTTTGTTCGTCGACGAGTTCGCTAACAGGATCAGGACGAAACGCGTTCCTTCCAGTCGCGATATATTCGTGGAGAAGCTACTCAAAATCGATTAGTTTAGTCTTCGTTTTGTTGATTGATTTGGGTTTTAAAAATTCGAGAGTTCCCAGTTAATGGGAAACTTTTATTTTTTAATTATCAGTGTTGCATGGCTAGTAAACACTTGAGTCGATCGGACACCACTTGTCAGTAAAGAATAGCAAAAATTTTCTAATACAAATCGGTAAGCGAGATCATATCAGTCCGAACTTTAATTAATACTAGGTTTTCGGGGCCTGTCAATTTGACGGATGGTTTGTTCCAATTATACGATAATAACAGACTTAATTAACTTATATTCAGTCTGTTGATACTACGATTGTTTTCAAATTAAACTCATCGTTTGTTGTTTAAAGAAAATACGTGGTTTCCTTTACCCTTAAATCTGACGGGTGTCCATAGAAATATCGTATACAAAAAACATCCTTAACACTAGATTTATGGACGTTTTTGAATACCTATCTTTATGGGGATCCGTCAGATTTACGGGTAAAGAATACTACGTATTTTCTTAAGAAATAAGGCCATGAGTTTAATTTAAAAACAATTACGATATTAACAAATTTAATATAAGTTGATTAAATCTATTAATATTGTATAATTGAAGCAACTCACCCGTCAAATTGACGGGTCCCGTAAATCTAGTGTTAAACCTAGTGTTAAACATGAAAGACGTCGAAACTCGGATATAACACTTCTAGTTTCAAGAAGTGTACAGAAAAATTCCGATATAACAAGATTAGGTTGCTTTTGGGATTAATAAGTGATCAAAAGCAAAAATTCGACCAGATTTATCCACCAAATCCTCTTCGTAATTCGTAAAAGAGATATCGTTGAAATTATTACTCGAAATCGCGAATATCCAGGAGCTTTAAACACTCCGGTTTCCGAGAAAGAAGAAAGCGACCGATTCTCCCGATACGTTAAATCCGTTGGCTAAGTAAAACCCCTATTAATCGTAATTTATCTCCGAAATTTCCGCGCGGCGAAATCTGCCGGCGATTAAAACGCGATGGCTATCGGGCTCGGGACTCGGAGCGAGTATTTCCGTTCGCAGGTGGAAAGGAAGCCACCGCGCACGGTAGATGCTGGCGATAACGAAATGCCCGTTTAAAAATTGCAAACGACATCGAAACGGAGGCAAAGAGCGCACCGTGCGTCCCTAAGGCGTGTCCATAGACGGAATAATAATAAACCTGGCGGGCAAAAAGCTGGAACACACGGTGTCCAACAGTTTACAATTACAAGCCGAGGAAACTGTTGTTGCAGAAGCGCGGAACGGTCTGAGCGTAACAACGGGCGATTTAATCTGGCCGGGCTCGTACATCGATACACCAGAAGCGTACGGCGCGATGCTATCTCCCGTTGTAGCTACTTTATGGATCCATAGAGACACGCCGGTAATAACGCGGTACCTAACCGAGCCTATTAACACATTTGTTCTTGCGCTATCAGATCTCGGCTAACTACGAACGCACCGTGACCGAGAGATAGATAGACAGATAGGCGGACCGAGGAGAGAAGAGAGAGAGAAAAGAGAGAAGAAAGGAAGAAGGACCTCGTGGGTGGACGGGATGCCGGCTGGAAGACGATGGATCTCGATCCGCGAAGGTGGAAAAACGATCCTTCGTTTACGAGCCAAGCGCCGAGATAATTCTCCTATCCGAGAGAGATACACCCAATGAAATCGCGAGATTTCCTTGGATTTCTGCCAGTTTAACGCGTCGCTGACGTTTAAACGGTATAAAGTAGAATCTTTATTAAGAGACCGTGGCGTGTGCCCTCGAGGGGGATGGGGTTCGAAAGCGAAGCTTCGCGAAAAATTTCTTTCACTTTCTACGCCGGTGTTCGCGAGATTCGCGGAGATGATCGAGGATGGAGAAAGGGTACTGTGAAAGTTGCTCGATTCGTGGATCGCGAGAGGAATCAAGCGTGTAAATAGAGTTCAATGAAGGAGCGTAGCACCCTTGAACCGCGAGGTCGATTCACGGATACGAAATGGCGACTCTTGACTTTCAAATTAAAATAATTCTTTGTTTGCGCGATATTCTTAAGATCTTTCTCAGCTCTCGATAGGTATAAAATAATCAAAGGATTAGATTTTTTTATGAATATTTCGGGAAAGATAGATCCAATTTTGATTGTCCCAAGCTCGCTATTCTTTTATTAACGATAAGGTTATAATTTAGGCACTAGATTAAAGTTCGAACTACTTATAGAATAATCGCACGCTCTTTTCCAGCGCAATCTTTACTCTCAAACACGTGGCTCTTTCTTTATATAGAAGAAGACCTGGTATCTTAAAATTCTAATCCCATCTTCGAGCTACACCAAATATACCGAAGCAACGGATTGAACCATTTGCAAAAATGTTTGACAGCCTGACAGCAGCAGCTGCAACGACGAAACTTACTTGCTTCGAGCCATTAACACGACCCGAGGTTGTAAATTAACAAACACGCGATAAAAGGAAGAATCAGCGGATGATCCTCGAGAGGCAACAAAAGCGGCGACGCAAAAACCGGTGAATCGGCGTCTCGCGAAAGCGTAGCCCGGCGTGATGGAAGCGTGGAAACGGAGCGTGAGTCGTGTCGGCGGCGGAGCCGAGCGTCGGTTTCAATGCATCCGCTCGTGACAGCGAATTAACCGCAATAATGAACGGTGATCGTCCCGGCGATCGAGTTTTGATTAATTGAGATCAGACGAGCGGCGATCGGCTGCCAATTTGTTCTGTCGGTGGGTCGGAAAGTTCGCGCGTTATTAACGCTGTCGAGCGGAGAGTGCGCGCGCGGCGGCTCGGAGAGGAGAGAAAGCCCGAGTGGAACGTGTGCTGGATATCCCGGTGCCTCGGACACGTCGAACGGCAGGCGGACCGCTGAGAAAAAGGGAAAAAAGACGAGGAGGGGAAAAAGGAGAAGCGGCGGGGGCCTCGTGAATCGGGAGATGCTATCTGGACAAGTTTTCGTAAACGGAACACCTTCATTGTGACGCGTTTCGGAGAACAACCGAGATTGTTACCCCGTTCGTTTTCGCGCGATCCGCCTCGAGCTCGCTCCTTCCCGATCGCGCGTCTCGCGAGGCGAATCGTCACGCGGAATCGTCGATCGAACAGGGAACAGCTTCGAAACGCGAGTCAAATCGAATCGAAAATGTCTCTACAGAAGAATAGGAGAACGTTACTCGGGATTAAGAACAAGAATAACGCGGATTTTCCGTTTAAAGATGATGCAACGATGGCATCAGGCCTGACAGAGACCTTTTAGGCCCCAAGGACCTTCGGGACTTTAGTTTAAAAGGAAATGCCATTTTGGCGGTTGAGTCAGTTGTCACCTAGCAATAGGACACTACTGTTTCAAACACCGTAACGTCAAATGTTTGTTTTCCGTTAAAATGTGTCGTAAATCATGATGCAACGATGGTATTAAGGCTGACAGAGATCTTTTAAACTCCAAGGACCTTCGGGACTCTAGTTTAAAAGAACCTGCCATTTTAGCGGTCAGTCGTCATCTAGCAATAGGACACTTCAGTTTTAAACATCGTAAATCGGATCCTCGTATTAGTAAATTATTTCATCTTGAATAAAGTTCATACCACGCGTATTGTTCTCCCTGAATAATTAATACAAAAAGTATCGACACGAGGACTTTATCCGACATTGAATCGGAATTCTTCTCGCGTTTGATCGCGTCGATCCGAAGAAGCGGCGATATACTTCTCGAAGCTGGTTATAAATAACCGAGTCCGGGCTTATTTCGCGACAAGTCAAAGTCAACAGTCGGTTACGCAATTTACAACCCGCTAGGCGCAGCGGGAATGTAAAACCGAAACGAACGACGAGCAGTCAGTGGAACAAGAGGTAAAACAGCGTTAAGGTGCAAACGTAGAAGAACGAGCGACATCGCGAATCAATTCCTGGCATCGGTGACATCGAGAACGACGGCTGGCGTCGCATAGCGTCCCATACGAAGATTTAAAAACGCCGGAGTCGGAGGAGGAGCGAGAGAAGGCTGGGGACGCTCGCCGGCGCGGCGCTTGATGAATTTTCGGGATAACGAGACGCGGCGCATTCCGTGTTCGACCTTTCCGTCTCCACGTGGGGGTTCCGGCCGACAAGGGCGTCTAGTAAAATAGTAAAATATCGCCGTGACGTGTTTTTATCGTGATTTTACGAGCCTTAAAAGTTGGCCGGGCCCGCGGCGCGAGATCGACAGTACGCCCCTATCGCGGCGTCGCACACTTAAACCGTGACAAATGTCACCACCCACGCCGAAGATATCTGACCGTGTCTATATTATATTCCCGGCAATTTCGGGACGCGAATAAATTCCGCCTATTTACAATCGGGCCCGATGAGACATAAATTTCGGCCCGTTCCGTCCCGACGTGACACGCGCCTCGGAAAAAATGCCACCGCGCGCGGGGGCGAGCGTTCGATAAGCGAAACGCTTCTCTTTTTTCCTCCTCTTCCTTTTTTCATCCTTCCTCCTCCTCTTCGTTCTCGTCTTCGTCCGCCGAGACTTTTTCTCTCCTCTCGCGCTTATTTTACCGACGAATTTATGCGCGATACGGGAATAGCCGGCGCGCAGAAAGAGCGGCGGCCATTCGGCTAATGTGTCCTCCTCGCGGAGGATCATCCCGCTGATGTCTTGCTTAGGAACGGCAACCGGTCGACGCGGAGTCTGCTTTCCAGAGTTCATCGCGCGGTCCGGCTAATGACGGCGTCGCTTCTGCGGATTCGCGGGGAGATAATAAACACGACGGAATGCAGGAAGTCGGGGGAAGTATGAAAAATCCCATCGTACCTCCTGCCATCTTCACCCTCCTATAACACCGTCATAGGTTAAACTTCGTCCGAGAATAGACTACTTACTTCGCGCTCCTTGCTTCTTAGTATCGATGAAAACAGGCAGAAAAAGGGGGAGAAAAGTCGGAAAAGGGAGTAAAATATGATTCGTTTGGGGGGCAGAGTCGACTATTCTGTCGAAATTGCGCGGAGATGAAGACGAAGAGAGAGGGGGCGGGTAAAAACGAGGTGGAAGGCAGCGGTCGGTCCGTGACAAATTGATCGCGGCGATGACTAATCGCGAGCCGCTAATTGCCGGCGAAAGGAGGGGGGCTTCTAATTAATTAGTCAGTGGCTGAGACGGAGTGCGCGGTAGCAGCGTCGGGAGACAGTAGCGAGGTGGAGAACTGGCCGATGGGAGCAGGGCCGATTAGTTCGGTAGGCTAGCCGCGATAATTGCCCTCACCGATCACCGGCCGACCGATCCCGGATAATTACTAATTATTACTAATTAAGCAGACCGCCTCGGAGGCCGTGGGTAAATCGCGGGCCTGCCACCTCGGGGGTTGTTCCGGCGCCAGGACTCGCCACGCGGACGAACCCACGCCTCCTGCCTACGCGCCATTACATTACCCGTCCTTTCAACCGCTGCTGTTGTTGCCTTTAAGGCGACCCGGGGGCCGTGCTGCCGTTCCCGGCCAACGACCACGCTAATTATTCACCCGGTAAACAAATAAAAGAGATACCAGGCCGCCGTTACTGCCTGCAATTAATAAGAACACTGGTGCGAGGATATGCGCCGGTCTGTATCTGCGCTCAGCAGAGAAATCCGCCGAGGGTGATTAACCCTTAACGCCAAGTCGAGCAAGGAACGATTTAGGTATGATTTTCAGTCTGAATTTTCGAGGTGAGCATATAATTTAGACTTGCTGCGACGAATATTTATCATAACTGGGTAAATTGCATAATAGATAAAAAAGGAATGGAAAAGGATAACATTACATGCGGAATTTTTAATCCAAAGTTTGGAAATAGTCGTTCAAAAAGTGGTGGATTTAACGTCAGGGTTCCTGGAAAATTTTTATATCGGTAATGGAACAAGTTGGATACGCGTGATGTCCATAGGACATCGCGATATTCGCAATTTTTGGCAATGACGTAACGTCGTACTCCGGTGCCTTGAATTTTTCAGGGAAAATTAAAGAAATTACTCGGACTAGAAGGTCCGATGAGTCTTTTAAATAGGCTTTTAGTGAGTTTTCCCTGTTATTTTTCGACTCACGATTCAGATGACATACGCTTCTGTAATTTCCAAATGCATATGGTGTAAAAATCTCGACGAACTAGTAGCGACGATTTATTTTAATTAAAAAGGACGCTAGAATATCCGACTATCCTATTGTTATTCACGTGATTCGTTGTCATCCTTCGAGATTTCTCAAGTAACCGTTACACGGGATGACTCGTCATAGCTAGTCCCCGGGAATTTGACAGAAAAATATCGTCGCTTGCTTCACGAGTATTCCTACGACGAGTTTAACACCGTGGAAGTGAAATTCCGCTCGCCCGTCGCGTTTCGGCTTCTATTATACTTCGATTACGCTGGAAACGTAGCGAACCGTTCCGGTAATCGGATTAGAGACGGGGATTTTTACGAGGCTGTTTATTACAGTCTCGTCACGCCCACCGCGGTGTCTCTGCTCGAGGTTGATTCGTATAAATTATTATTTAAATTAGCGACGTATGGGTGTTCGACTTTCATAACGAGCCGGGAGGAATTCAGCGTGGTATACCGTTTCTTTCTTTCTCCTTTTTTACACGAATCACGGAACAACGATTCTGCCGTAGATAAAACGACCGACGATGGTGTAACTCGCCAGCGACCAATTACCTTTTTCTGCCACGGAACCAGAAAGAGAGAGAGAGAGAAAGAGCAACACACATCCAATCGCTCTGTTTCGCGTTTATTCCGTTACCTTCGAATCTAAATTAAATTCTTTTATTTTCCCTTCCCGAGAATGACTACGAACTCTACCCTCGTCGAGCAATTATATTACAACGAAAGTAACCAAAAAATGAATGAAAATATCTTTCTTTGGTTATATACACGCGATATATACTTGAATTTGGAAATAACGCGAAAATTCGAACGGAAGCTTCCGTTTGACAAACGCAGAGACTGTCACGCGGATTAACCCATTACCCCGACGAAACGCGCGACGAATTACGATGTTAATTTCCCGTCGTGATCCGGATGCTCGATAACAGGACGGCCATCTTTATCCGTGAGTCGTGGCCACGGTCCTCGGGGATCGAAAAGAGGGGAAAAAGAGAGAAAAAAGTAGAGAGAGAGTCAGAGAAGCGGCGGGGAGAAGGGTCTCGTTTCGAGTCTATAACGACGACCGGTCGTACAAATTTCCTTCGGTTCGAGCTTAATGCCGCGATCGGCTGGAGGTGCACGTAGGATCGAGCGAGCGAGAGAAGAGGAGAAAGGAAGCGGAGTGAAGCGGAGGGTGGAGGGAGGTCGTTATCGAATCCTTGGAATCGAAGCGGACGAAAAAGAAAATCGAGCAGGATCTGCGGGGCCATTGAATGGGCCGGCTTATCGGCGCTGATCGTCTTAATAAATTGTCAGGATCCCCTTTCCACCCTCTATTCCACAGCGCGGCGTACAATCGGATTTTATTTCCGCCGCGGAGAGAGAAACGATTTTGGATAGGAATCAACCGGCTTACGTAGCAATTATCTCTGTCAACCGGTCACGTTTCGCTTATCGCCGACTTTTGCCTGGCCCGATCTATCCGAAGCCGCCGTCGATATCGTTACCCGCTTCGGCTACCGGCCTATCGATCCCACGATAATCTCGCCACTTCCGGCTACGCGTTTTTCCGACGCGCGCGCCGCGAACGTACCAACGACACCGCGAGTACCTTCGACGTCGTCTGAACAGGATATCTCCGGGTTACCGGTTTCGTTACCTTGCTCCTCCGAATTTTCCAAGATTCCGAACGTTCATCCTCGTGATGTTACACCGTGAAGATACTCGTAGATACTCGCAAAGAGCGGGAAGGTTTGAGAAACGAGAAATTGACTTCCGATTTAACGGTCAAAGAGGGAAGCTTTACCGCGTGATCGTCAAGAAAGTAATGGAAAAACGACGAAAGCGAAAAGTGTGGAGCGGAAGTGAAAGTGGAAAAAATTATTTCACGTTACATCGCGAAGATACTCGAAGATATTCGCAAAGAACGGGAAGGTTTGAGAAACGAGAAATCGGCTTCCGATTTAACGGCGAAGGAGGGAAGTTTTCGCGCGTGGTCGTCAAGAAGGTAATGGAAACATGACGAAAATGAAAAGTGTGAAACGGAAGCAAAAGGTGGAAAAGAATGATTTCACGTTACATCGCAAAGATACTCGAAGATACTCACAAAGAGCGAGAAGATTTGAGAAACGAGCCATCGACTTCCGATTTAATAGTAAAAGAGGGAAGTTTTCCCTTGTGATTGTTGACGAAGCAATGAAAAGACGACAAAGACGACGTCTGGAACGGAAGCGAAAGGTGGAAAGTTCCTGATCTCACGTTACACCATGTAGATACTCGAAGATACTCGCAAAGAGCGAGAAGATTTGAGAAACGAGCCATCGACTTCCGATTTGATAGTAAAAGAGGGAAGTTTTCCCTTGTGATTGTTGACGAAGCAATGAAAAGACGACAAAGACGACGTCTGGAACGGAAGCGAAAGGTAGAAAGTTCCTGATCTCACGTTACACCATGTAGATACTCGAAGATACTCGCAAAGAACGAGAAGATTTGAGAAACGAGCCATCGACTTCCGATTGTAACGACGAAAGAGGGGAAGTTTTCCTGTGTGATCAAAGAGGCAATGGAAAGACGGCGAAGGCGAAAAGTCTGGATCGGAAACGAAAGGTGAAAAGGAAGAGGGGTCTAATCGATGGAAAAGGGAAAGTGACGTGAAAGATTATCTCTCAGAGGAAGAGGCCGGGTAGAAAGGACGCCTGGACGGGGGTAGAGGCGGAACTGGTGTTCGGGGTGAATTTTTCAGGGGAGAATGCAGGCGGCTCGGCCTCGGCGGAGAGTCGGAATCGGCGCAGGCTGTGGTGCCGGTGCTGCTGGTGCTGGCGGGCAGCAATTGCGGGCTCGCAAAAGGGGGCTGTTATCTGGACGGCGGCGGCACAAGGACAGGGCTTAAATCTCGCCGGTATCTCCTCTTCGCGGCGGTAACAAGTTTCAATTCCTACCAATTCCACGGCCATACATCACTCCCGGTAGATACAATGGTGACTTCGGGGGACTCGGGCCATGGCCTCGGACTTCCATCCACGCGGACGATAAATATCTTATTGTGCGCGAGAAAGAAGTATACTGGACACCCGTGGAAACCGGCACGCCGATGCCGATATCTCTCGCGAGAGGGGCCCGAGCCAATGAGCGACGATCGCCCTACACGGGAATAAATATATATGTACCGAGCGCCTCCCCTCGATTCAGACGTGATCGTTAATTTAGGGTGGAGAGAGAGAGAGAGTGAGAAGGAGAGCCGTTCCGCCGACCACCGACGATATCATTTATAGCCGATTCCGCGCCGCTTCCTTCTTGATCCGAACCCTCGTTCTGACGCTTCCGAGTTTACCTTCGAGATTCGATAGATCGCGATTACGACACTGCCGGAGTTCGCAGGGGTCTTATCCTCGAAATTGAAAATTAAATCGTTGCGTGATCGTAACACTTCTTCATTAAATTGCACGAAGGAAGAGAAAGGGATAAAAATCACATGATCGGTATCTCCTCGACGAGTGTCGTAATGATCGTTGATACTCGAACCGAGACGGCGTCGAGACGACTCTGAATCGAACGACCTTGACACTGGCGGGGATCGTGCCTCGCGACGCGCAGCGACACGGCGTCGATACTGTTGGCGGAGCGTCGCGCACCGGGTGGTGGAACAGGGATGGTGGGTCGTAAAATGGGCCAGTTGGAGAGGCAGAGCGTGGCCGCGGCGGTGGCCGGCGTCGTAACGAATCGGCAATCGCTATAATTAACTGGGAATATGATCGTAAATCGCCTTTGTCGCTCGTAACGGCGCGACAGCAGCCAAGAGGAGAGAGAAAGAGAGCCGAAGTCTCTGGGACGAAGTCGGTCGCCGGATCGGTCGGATGACTGGGACGTTGGAAATTGCCGATCCGAGGGATCGATCGATCGACGGCCGATCGGTCGGTCGCTCGGCGTCGGAGCGATGAATCGCGAGAGAGCGTGGCCGATCGGTGCGGTCGCTTCCCACAGGGCCACGGGAATATTTCGTCCCGGCAGATAACTAGCTTCCGCGCTGTTCAACCGATCTTTTTCTCTCTCCTCTCGCGTCCTCGTCCGCTCCGCGGCGCGTACGCGCGCGCTATCCTCCTCTTCCCTTCGGCACGGAAGGATCGCTCTTTTAAACGGACACTGTAACGAAGCAGCTTAACGAATCGCAAAGTATAGTTATTAAAAGAGAGGAGGCGTCCTGCCCGCGCCGTGGCAGGCAGCAGCGCCACAAAGCGGGGCCCGATCGAGCGATCGAGCGATCGAGCGGGCCGGGAGCGGGCCGGGACCGGGCGACAGGCACCGACGGTGATTTTCGATTTCGCAAGCTCGCCACGGCCAGATCCGGATCTTCCACGAAGGTGTGGCGGAAAATTAAAAGGGTCCCCACCAGAGAAGAGGCCCAGACCCCGGGCTCGACCGTCCACCGCCGCCGCGTGGAATTTGAATATGCATAAAGACGTGGCGATTGCGTCTTAACTCGTGGGCAGGCCCCGGCCGCCGCGTGTCTCTTCTCTGCGACAGCTCGCACGGCGGATTTTTAATTGCCGGATAATAATTTAAAAGGAGGCGTCAAAGATTAAAATATAACCCTCGCGCGTTATTACAACGCCGCCCCGGGCGGTTCTCTCGCGATCCTCTTGCGGCCCACCGACCGGGATCCGCCCGGACCCCCTCTCCTCTTCGCCGATTTATGTACTCCCCGCGAAATTACGTATTTTCGGCTATCGCTCCTCGCGCGACATAACTCTCGCACTGCTTAAAATTAAGCCTCGCGATCTCTCGTTACTCGCGATGCTCGATCGCGATCGCGAAACCGGCGTAAACCTTGTCTGCTCGTATTCCTTACCGCTGATCCTGGTAGAAATACGCGTAACAGCGCGTAAACTCGAGGATCGCCGCGTTTATCTACGATCTGCGCGTGCGCGCGAAGCGGAGCGGAGTGCGGCTATACGGGACTACATTAATTCCGATGTCGGTTTAATCAACGAACGAGAAATCGCGGGGATCTGCGTCCGCATCGCCGCGCAGCCCGATAACATCGTTTCCGCGCGCTGGCGTGTTCGATCGGACGAGGTGTTAAATATCGGCGATTTCAGCTGTTCGTACAAGCTCGTTAAGGCGTCGTCGGTACAAGTCGCGCGCGGCTCGTTAATAAGTCCGCGCCGCGTTTCTCCGCCGCGGCCAAACAACTTCATTCGACTTCATTTTTCCCCGTCTGCCCCGTCTCTGCCGCCTCGTTCTATCGCTTGCGACACCGCTCTCTCGCGATTTCTCTATTTTCTCCCGATCTCCGATCCTCGCCACCCGATCCGATCGCCGACATCGCACGCGCCTCCACTTTCGGTCTCGTTTCCACTCCTATCGCTCTTTACGACGGACCCATTTCAACCGGCTGAGTAGATATGGGAACGACGGAACCGTGATCGTCATCCACCGATCGTCGCGGAATTTGCATCGGAAACTACGATTAGTAATTTCTTCTATTTTTAATTCGATTTCCTAACGGCGAAGAAATTTTCCTTCGATAGGCGATGGTTTATTTTTTTGGTCTCGTTTCCACTCCTGTCCCTACTTACGACGGACTCATTTCAATCGGCAGAGTAGATATGGGATCGAAGGAACCACGATCGTCACATGGAATTTACGTCGGAAATTACGATTTGTAATTTCTTCTATTTTTAATTCGGTTTCCTAACGGCGAAGAAATTTTCCTTCGAGAGGCGGTGGTTTATTTTTTGGGTCTCGTTTCCACTCCTGTCCCTACTTACGACGGATCCATTTCAACCGGCAGAGTAGATATGGGATCGAAGGAACTACGATCGTCTTCGCGATCGACCGATCATCGTAGAGTTTACAACGGAAACTACGATTGGTAATTTCTTCTATCTTTAATTTGGTTTCTTAACGTTGGGGAAATTTTCCTTCGAAAGACGGTGATTTATTTTTAATTATTCAAATGCGTTAGGAAACTACCATCGGTAATTTAAATCGAATCCGTAAAAGTGGGGAAATTTTCCTTCAAAAGCCGGTGATTTATTTTTAATTATTCCGATGCGTTGGGTAATTAAAAATTTCTCCTCTACTCTGTATCTTTGAATTTTGAAAAAGTATCGATAATGGCGCATTTCGATACGATCCACCGTAATTTCTCGTTCCGATTCGATGGTTTATTAATTCTCCGTTTATACGCGAATTCCAGCGAGAGTATGATTCTTTTACCGCGTAAAAATTTAAACGCGTTGTATCGTTCTGTTTGCACATTTCCGCGAATAAATTTCTAAAGAGGCAAATATCCATTTGCCGAAGCGTAATTTTGCCATCTGTCCCGTTTAAATTCAAAAGATACGCGCCGCGTTGAACGCAGGGCGATATTTAATTAATAGCCTGACAATGAATGTAAATAAGTCGGGGTAATATATCGGACAGTGGCAGTTTTCGCATAAACACTCGAGGCCTACGCATGCTCGAGTCGGCAGTAAAAGGGTTAATGAACCGAGTCTTTTACTATTATCATTTAACGAGTAGGTTCATTAACACGTTCACTGCCGCGGGGGTCATTAGTGACCGGCAGTGAATTTACCAGTGGCGCCGCGGCGGTGATTGGTCACCGGTGATGTCAAGATTAATAAAAGAATTTAATCCGAATAAACGCGAACATTTGTCAACCTTTCGATATCTTCGGTGTTGTTTCAAAGTCGCAAAGAAATCTTCGTAAATCTAAGCACCTGATTTCATGTTCAACCTGTTTCTGTTACTTTTAATTCCACCGTGCGACAAAATGATGACCTCACGCAATGTCTACACGTTTCCTATCAATATAAAATTACATTTTCAAGTATTTTCTCAAAAAGTAAGTACAGTATCACTCCTCAATCGAATAAAATTTAATTTATAATCGCGTGAATTTCTTTTTCAGAGAACTTTGTATTAAAATGACACAGGACAATATAAACTTAAGAAATTATAGATATTAGGACCTTCTATCATTTTCTTCCACACTGTACAGTATTTCAAAAATCGTACATACCTAGTCCTACGAGTTTACGCGAATCCCTTCACCGGAAGTTTCATCCTTGCACAGTTCGATCTCGATAAAACATTTCCGTAGACGTTATTCGAGTGTAATTAATTTCGAAACGCACGTATCACTGGAACTGCGCGTAGAAGATGAAAAAGGCCGGTGCCGAAGATGGAAAACCGCGTGTGTTTCGTTGGACGGTGACACTTCCTTTCCCTGGAGAACAATCCGAGTGTCTATGCCGCCCACGTAAAGATGGCGGAACGGTTTGAGAGACAGGAAATAGATTTCGATCGGTGCCGGGGTATCGATAAATCGCGGAGCGGGGGCAAGGTGGCTGGCTCATTGGAAAAACAATCGACGCAATCGGCGAAAGACAAGGGGTGACGTAATCGGTAACATTTGCCAGGCGTTGGAGCCGCGTTCTTTCGCGAGATCGCGAACCGTTTGAAAAAATAATCCGGAGGATTCGCCATAGGTGGCGTGTACGGTTTGTTTGGAGACCACTGGCCGGCGCCCACGCGCGATGACCGTGTAATTTCGTCGATTACGAGATCTCTCCAAATATTATCGGATCCCTGTCAATGCTCGCCTCTCACCGTGTCTACCCGGAAAGTTATCCTGTTTACGGGATTGCATAACCGCTGATAGCGATCCAACGTTGCCGTTTCGCCGAACCGTTCTGACCAGCCGGCTTTCGCGCGGATAGATCCTTGGATCGAAATCGTTCTCTCTTTTTCGGAACGAGAGTCCGAAAAGAGTTTCTCGCGTGTTTATTAACCCTCTGCAGCGTAAGAATCTGATCATTCGATCGATTGCCGATGATAACGCCGTTTGTGACTTGAAAAGAGGTAACCATAGATTGGGAAGTTTAAAAAAATAAATGGAGTTCTTTTTTTCTTTGGGTGTAGTATGATATAACGTAAGCATCAGGCGGCTTTCGACCGGATAGATCCTAGAATTGAAATCGTTCTCTCTTTTTCGGAACGAGAGTTCAAAAACAGTGTTTTCCGTGTTTATTAACCCTCTGCAGCAGGAGAATCCATCCAGTCGACCGATTATCAAGTGTTATGCTGTGTGTTACTCGAAAAGAGGTAACCATAGATTCGTAAATGTTAAAAAATAAATAGTGTTCATTTTTTCTTTGAATCTAGAATAATATAACATAAGCATAAAATAGGTTGCTAAAGAAGGAAACTAATTTAAAGTTCTGTTTATCATATCAAAACGATATCAAAGTATCTTCCATTGCCTACCACACATCCCTAGAAACCACGAGTAAATAAATCACAACCACACAAGAAGTCCTTAATTAATAATCGTCGATGAAATTTATTTCGCGAATTTACAAAAATCGCTAATATCGATGTCGACGTGGCAATTTCACAGTAAAACATCTAAAACGATCTTCGCGAATCCTAGTCTTCGTAACGACGATTGGAAACGGCGCCGGGAGAAACGTCCGAGGATCTCGAAGCCATCGTCTATCGACCGGTGACTTATAAAAATGGGAAAACGCCAGGGACAAAAACTGGAGCCAAACGATCTTCTTCCCGTCGTTAGTAATGGCACGCTTAACGTACATTTCGAGCATCATCGATTCGACTCGCTACTTGTCGCCAGGACTCGCAATTCCGTGGAACGCGAAGGCTTCGGGAATACACCGTGAAGCGTTCGAGTCTCGGGATGGAAAAAAAGCATCGACCGAAACGAATCGAACCCTCGAATCGTACGGCGAACCATCGCGATTTACACGCGGAGAATGCGCGCGAAAATTGCACGCGAATCGCGATCCGCGATCGAGCTACGAGGCGCCGATAGCACCTCGACGACCGATCGGATTTCGAGGATCTATCAGGCGAATTTCCAGGGGTTCCCGAGAACGAGACGAAAATGATCGATACTCGAAACGATCCGCTCGGTTTCCCATGATGCAACGCGGAGATTAGCGGAGCCTTGCTCGGCCTCACTCGTGTGGGATAGCAGTTTGCATCGCGACCGATTGCGATAGCGGCGAGTAGCGTAAAAGCTGCGAGTATATCGCGAATTTTCCCACCGTTCCTCGAGGTGTCCTCGAGGGACAGAATGTCGGCTCGCGAGGTGTGGTTTATGCGTTTCGAGATAGATTGATGATGGAGGAGAATTAGCGGGGTGAAAAAGATGTTGAAGTGTGAAATAACTGTTGTTAACTTTTGAAGGGAAAATTGAGGAATATGATGATTAATGCGGTGGTAGAGATCGTTTGGTACTCGTTCGGGATAAGGCGTTGCGTTTTTGCCGCTGGTATAGCCGAGGGATTCGCCGGCCGTGTTAACAAAAGAAACGTTACGATTCGCGATTACGTCGCTGAAAAAATGTTAATTCCCGGATTTCAGTCTTGTTACGTTTTATGCGCGCGTTTATACACGCGTATCTCTTGTTTGCGAAATCGCGGTGTAATCAGCGAGCGGATGGTTCCTCGCGTAAAATTATATTTTTCACACCGCGGGCCTTTCTTCCTCGAGGAAATCGCATTTGAATGTTTGTCGAGTATGTCTGCCTCTAGACAGAGCCTGCTTCCTCCGAGTGATCGATGTGCAACTGTCTTGCTCCGATTGTTTTGCACACAAAGGAAACAAGTTACGTGGAAAATAAGAAAAATCGCGGTGAGTCGAAGTATAGTACCATTTAGACATTCGAAGGTAAGAATATTGAACACGTTAATTTAATTAACAATTACATCGGATAATAAAATGTAATATTTACTACTAGTTAATCCTTGAAATACCGTTTCGGCGGTTTATTGCTCTTTGGAAAATCCCATAGTGCCGATCCCGCACCTCAGGTAAAACAAGATGGCACCTAGACGCTTGACCGTCATATACGCCAAGTACTTGGCGTACGGAGCAATAATTATCGCTCATTTTTCTGTAACCCCTACCCTTGCACCTCGAATTCGGAAGTTCCATCCAATCATGAAGTACATAGCCCTACCAACGACAGAAAAGAAAGATACAGTCCACTAACAAATCGAAGCCAACGCACACGTTCAAAGAACCGTTCGACACTAATCGTCGTCAATTAAGATCGACCTAGTGACGACATACATTACTCTTGCATTTCTAACTTTTTAAATTCGTTATTAACGCATATTAATACAACCCTACATTATTCATCGAGTATATCCAAAATCGTGGATTCCTAATTCTATTTAAATCGGTGACAAAGAATCCTCAAATTCTTTACCGATTTTTCCACTGCACACGAAGCTGTAAACAAACGATATATTTCGCATTTTTATCCCAAGAATCAAGCTTTCGTCGACTAGACCACGATTTCGCAAACACCCCGTATATTCTTCGCAGGAACAACTACACGCTATCAGTTCCCAAGTATCAAAGGAGCAAAATCGAATGGAATATAACGAGATCGGAAAGAAACACGCGACAAACTGCGTGGACGAAATGCCACGTTGTTAGACCGTCGGAATGGCGGTGTTACCCTTCGGTTCTCTCGCGACACACAATGCCTCTATTTCGCTTATCCGTTTAAACTAATCCCGCTTTCTCGGCGTAATCTGCTCGGCTCGCGGAGCGATCTCGATTTCAAGACACCCCGCGTTCCTCTTGCTTACGCAACGCTCGGCCATTCGGCCGATTACGAGCCTACGATTCGCGCGACGATTTCACGATGCAGCCGTGTAATAATCGCGACACACCTTGCGCGTGTACGCAGATCGGCGCGCCGGTCCTCGCGATATTAACCTGGTATTTTAATGCCGCTCGTTCCGTCTTAGCCGCGCACAATGCGCGGCCTGGCCGCGCAATGCCGTTTAACGCGAATCATAATAAAAAGTAATGTTCGCGCTTTCACGTGATCCACGGCTCCGCCCGCCCGTCCAGCGGGCCCCAAACTATGCCGATTATGCCCCGCGATTGCGATACGATAATGCCCACGACGGATCACCGTGGCGCAATTCATGCGTTCCCGGCGATTCGGGTATTTTCGGCGAATTTTGTTTAACGAGAACGGGGTTGTTTGTTTTCGGGAAGCGAAGAGCAACGAGAATGGAGGATTTATCACGCCAGTTGAGAAATAAATGGCAATGGTTTCGGTCGATATGGAATTCTATTCTGGGCATTGTGCGTTAGAATTTGTTCCGAGGTAAATGGCAAAATGGAATGGGTCTGTTTGTGAATGTGGCGTTCGTTTGAGATGGTTGTTACAGCGAGTATTGGATAGCTCTAGGGATACAGGAGATAGAAATTTGGTTAAATGTATGGAATTGAGACTTGGTCGAGAGGTTTGGTAAGGAAATTTTGAGAAATTTGGAAAGTGGAGTTTATAGGCACAACCTGCGAATGGTATAATTAAAAGAAATCGTATAGATACTGGAATTATTAAATCCTTGGAAATGGCTACATCTTGGAGCAGAATTGTAAGAAAAATGGTGAAATTTGTTTTTGAAATATTCTGTCTACTAATATTTAATTTATTTATCACCGTTATTGTATTCAAAATATAAATATTCAAATCAGCAAATAACGCCTCGGAAACAAACGACCATAATAATAAAACTATCAAATCAATGGGAGTATTTGTTTCCATATCTTTCTACTTTTGAAGTTATTACGAATTTTGGAGCAATTGTGGGACAAAGAAATTTAATTTTATAAATTAAATTATAACAATTAACGAGATTAGTCTTGTCGTGTTATGGGACTGCCATTGGGGCGCCCAAAAGTTCACATAAGAAATAATTTCGATAGAAGCACAGATTTTTAATTAAAAATTCCAAGTTGCAATTTTCCTTTAGTGTAGCGCTACAAACCTAACTCAAACAAATTTGAAAACGATACTTGGCTGAAAAAGAATTCCCCGCAATTACGAATTTCAGAGAAAAATGAAGGGGTTAACGATACGCGATTATAATAAATTTCAACACCTCTGGACATAATCCACACGCGTTACCACGCTTGTGTCGGTCTCAACGCAAATGCGCGCGATTAATTTCGATATACGACAGTGGTTTCATCTAATCTAACCCAAACGTATTTGAAAACGATACTCGGATGAAAAAGAATTCCCTGCAATTGCAAATTTTCTAGAAAAACGAAGGGATTAACTACACGCGATCACAATAAATTAATTTCCGATATACGAGAGTGGTTTCACCTAATCTAACCCAAACGAATTTGAAAACAACACTTGAATGAAAAAAAAATTCCTCGCAATTGCGAATTTTAGAGAAAAACGAAGGGGTTAACGACACGCGACTATAATAAATTTCAACACCTCTGCACATAATCTACGCGCGTTACCACGCATGCTTCGATCTCAATGCAAATTCGCGGGATTAATTTCGATATACGACAGTGGTTTCACCTAACCTCACCCAAACAAATTTGAAAACAACACTCGGGTGAAAAAGAATTCCCTGCAATTGGGAATTTCAGGGACAAGCGATCACAATAAATTTCAACACCTCTGAACATAATCCACGCGCGTTACCACGCTTCTTTCGATCTCGACGCAAACGCGTACGATTAATTTCGATATACGAAAGCAGTTTCACCNCCCAAACAAATTTGAAAACAACACTCGGGTGAAAAAGAATTCCCTGCAATTGGGAATTTCAGGGACAAGCGATCACAATAAATTTCAACACCTCTGGACATAATCCACGCGCGTTACCACGCTTCTTTCGATCTCGACGCAAACGCGTACGATTAATTTCGATATACGAAAGCAGTTTCACCCGATACATCGCAATCACTCTGCTGCTGCCGAACGATCCTAACGGTTTCGACCGGGCGATCTCGCGAAATTCGGAACACGAATCTCGCGGCGATCGACCTCGTGCGGCAACCTTCGTCGGGCAGCATCCTTCGCGGAGGTTTCTCCGGCAAAAAGCGAGCTCGCGTCGTTACGGAGGCCGCGATAAAACAATAACGAGCGACATCGGGATCGAAGTGAATCGCATAGCCGTGAAATTACGTCGATCCTCTGACCCATTTCCGGCCGGGGGCCGGGGACCAGGGGGGGCCCGAGGCTGGGCTGGATAATTTCCTCGAACCAGCCGGTGCAATTGCAAAGCGCAGGGTGGGGGGCGAAAAAACGATCATGCCACGGATACCACCGGCTGCCCCGGCCTTTCCGCGTAACCGGCAAGAAAACTCGCGAACAATCGATTCCACGGAACGGATCGAGCGATCGATACGGCCACGCCGCGGAACACGGGATGCTTCCCGAGGCAACGAGTTTACAAAGTAAACACCATTCGATGCACGTGCGCCTCTGCCTCTCCGAGGTTACGGCCGCTTATCCTCATTTTTGCCAGATACATCGAGATCACGGTTTTCGGAGATGCCAGATTAGGCGAATAATAGCAAAGAAAGGGAAGGGAAGATTTTTGACTTTGGGGATGAATGGCATACGATATATGGAAGGTTTGTAAATTTTTCAGAGTGAAAGTTGCATGTAATATAGTGAAAAATAGTAAACACCATTCTATGAATGTGCACATCTATCGATGCGAGGTTACGGCCGCTTATCCTCATTTTTGCCAGATACATCGCGATCACGGTTTTCGGAGATACCAGATTAGGTGAATAATAGCAAAGAGAGAGAGAGAGAGAGAGAGAAGAGCGGATTTTCATTTTTGGGGACGAATACCATAAGATATATAAAAGGTTTTTAAATTTTGCAGAATGAAAGCTGCATGGAATATAGCGAAAAATAGTAAACACCATGCTGTGTATGTGCACTTGTGCCTCACTATGCTTTTCCGAGATTTACGGCCACTTATCCTCAATTTTTACCAGATACATCGCGATCACGGTTTTCGAAGATGCCAGATTAGGCAAATAATAGAGAACGGAGGATTTTTATCTGTCGAGATGTCGAGATCTATTGACTCGTCGCGGACAGGGTTAATTAGAATCTATACAGAATTTTAATCTTTCGTGGACGAATGTCATAAGATACATGGAAGGTTTTGAAATTTTTCAGAGTGAAAGTTGCATGTAATATAGCGAAAAATAGTAAACACCATTCTATGTATGTGCAGCTTTACCTCTACGAGGTTACAGCCGCTTATCCTCATTTTTGCCAGATACATCTCGATCACGGTTTTCAGAGATGCCGGATTAGGCAAATAATAGCAAAAATAGAGAGTGAGAAGGGAAGATTTTTGTCTTTGGGAACGAATGACATATGATACATGGAAGGTTTTTAAATTTTCTAAAGTGAAAGCTGTATGGAATATAGCGACAAATAGTAAACACTATTCGATGCACGTGCATTTCTTGCCTCACTGTGCTTTTCTGTGGTTAAGGCCGCTTATCCTCATTTTTGCTAGGTATAATACATCGCAATCATGGTTTTCGGAGATGCTAGATTAGGAGAATAATAGCGAAGAGAGAGAAGGGAGGATTATCGTCTTTTCAAATATCGGGATCTATTGACTCGTCGCAGCTAAGGTTAATTAGGACGTATAGAGAATTTTAACTCTTTGTGGACGAATGTCTATAATATAATGGAGGATTTTTAATTTTTCAGAATAAAAACTGTATGGAATATAGTGAAAAGCAATTTTAGCATTGTCATTAATGTCGTAGATATTTTTTAATCCGGAGAATTTCCCTAGATTTGTTATTTTTAGCCGTTTAGTATACACCGAATGTATCGTTAGCTTCGTTCTTCATCCGCAAAGGATTAGGTTAATACGAGTTTGCTGTTCGGAATTTATAATGGAAATTGCTCTGTCGCGAGCAGCTGTCTCACGAGTAACGCGAAAGTATTACAAGTTGATCAATGCGCGTAATTATAATTATACGCTTTAGTGAATAACTATAATTAGTCGGCAAAGTTTAGAAATAAGCCTCCAAGCGTACTTTCTATGCAGGTTCTTGGACTTTTACAGAAAGTTCTATTTTTATGTGTGTGAAAAGAAGCGTGGTAGGTGTACGTGCAAAAGATTACATTTTTATTGTTGAATAGGTACTTGTTTTCGCGTAATTTGTTATATAAATCGTGGAATTATAAGAAGTTTCTCTAAATTATTTGTAATTTGAAACAGTTTCGTTTTCAACTGTTGAAAAATAAATTCCCACGTAATTTCTAAGATGAAAAAGAATCTACAGTTAATAACAAACTGTTCTCAACGTATATTTATAACGAAAGTGAAAAAATTAATAAATTATTGACTATTGCTTTAACTCGTAACTTATAATTATGAACAGATAGCGCGAGTAGGCTTACGCTATTAACGCGCATGCGCGGGTCTCAATGCGTAGCTACCTCCACGTGGTGGGACCTGATAATTGGTATCATTTTCCAAAAAAATTATTAAAAAAAATTAAAATTTAATTGTTAAAAAATACTTCTTTTGGAAAAAGATTTGGATACCAAGCTAAGAGCTATGCACTAAGGTTAAAATATTAGTTATAAGATAGCTATAAGTTAGTTATAAAATGGCTATAAGTTAATTATAAGTTAGTTATTAGCTATTTATTAATTAGATATAAGGTAATTATAGTTTATGTATAAGCTAATAATAAGTTAGTTAGTAGCTATTTATTAATTAGATATAAGTTAATTATAGTTTATGTATAAGCTAATAATAAGTTAGCAATAAATTAGTAATAAGTTAGGAATAAATTAGTATTAACGTAGAAATAAGTTAGTATTAAGTTAGTAATAACTTAGTAATGAGTAAGCGATATTTTTGAAATTAATGTCTGTAGCAATATACAAAAAACAAGGAATAAAGGTAAGTAAATAAGGTAAGTAAGGTAAGTATCAGTAAAAAGAGATAAAAAATATAAAAAAGATAAGTAGGAGAATTAAGGTAAGTATCGGTAAAGAAAGGTAAGTAAGGTATTATCAATAAAGTAAAAATAAGTCGACGAGAGACCTCTTAACGAGTTTTATATTCCTGTTACAAAATCACAAAATCGGCCAAAAAATTTTCGGCTGGGTCTAAAAGTGACCTGAAAAATTTTATCCATGCTCACGGCAAAAGTATTGACTTATTAACCGGAAAAATTTTGTCTAAACAGACGGCAAAAGTATTGTCTACGGGATACTTCCTCACATGTTCTATGTTCCTGATACAAAGTAGTAAAAATTGGTCAAAATTTCACGGCGAGTAATTTTTGACCGATTTTGCCATTTTGTATCAGGATAATATAACATGATAGGAGGTCGCTCGCCGGACAGTTCCGAGAAATGACGTCATTTTCCAGAATTCTGGGCCAGTACATTCGCACTCTGGCCGTACAATTTTCGGCCGATTTCGCGTCTTTGTAACAGGAACATAGAACATGCGAGGAGATATCTCGCCGACCGATTCCGAGAAATGACGTCACTTTCAGGAAATGACTTCTTCGGGACAATACTTTTGCGGTCTCGGCGAAAAATTTTCAGCCGATTTCACGATTTTGTAACAGGAACATAGAACATGCGAGGAGGTATCCCGTGGACAATAATTTTGCCGCGTGGATGGACAACGAACGACTTCCTGTCATGTTATGTTATCCTGATACAAAATCGGCCAAAAATCCGAAGCCGAGGAATTTTCGGTCAATTTTACTACTTTGTATCAGGAACATAGAACACACGAGGAGGTATCCCGTGGACAATANGCCGCGTGGATGGACAAATGTTTTCCGGCTTCTTGATTAATACTTTTATCGCGAGCGTGGACAAAGATTTTCCAGCCACTTGGTCAATTGTTTTAGAGCCAGTGAAAGTTTTGTCGACTTTAGCGATTTTGTAACAGGAATATTGAACATGCGAGGAGTTATCTCGTTGACTTTTTCTGATTTTTTCTTACTTTATCGATACTTATCATACTTACCTTTCTTTATCGATACTTACCTTACTTACCTTTCTTTACCGATACTTACCTTTCTTCTCCTTCTTATCTTTTTTATCATTTTTTACTAATACTTACCTTACTTACCTTTCTTTCCCGATACTTACCATGATCTCTTACTTACCTTTCTTCTCTTTTTTATCTTTCTACTCTCTCTTATTTTTCTTTACCAATACTATTTATCTTTACTTACCTTTTCACGTTCCAAGAAATGCCATTTATTTCCAGGAATTCTGTCGACTTCTTTCGTATTTTATTCTCCTAATAAACAACCGCGAATCTAGCAGAAGCTTCTACGCAAACACTACCAAATTTGTCTCGATAGAACTCCTGGAAAATGACGAATTTTTTATCATCTTCTCCTGATATTATCTGCTACCTTTACTGCACTGGGAACGCGAAGTAAACGTAGCTACAGCATTGTCGAGATCAGAGAAGCGAATAATGGCTGCATAGCAGTAAAACTCTGTACATGCATTACGGATAATTCTCGATTTATGAAAATTAAAATAATTTCCATAACATTTTCCTATGGTTTCCTCTTCCAACAATCCCATAGAACACGCTACTGTGTAAAAAATTCCTGTCAGACAAAGTACATACTATAAAACTGCAAGAATACACGTAGAAAGTACACTTGGAGGCTTACTTTTAATTTCGACAACCAATTATTATCATTCAGGAACACGAATAACTATAATTACGAGCCTCGACATACCCAGTACATCCTCACGTAACATTTAACCCAAGTCTCAACCTTTTATCATCCTTACTTTTCACTTATCACTTTATTTTACTCAAAAATACGTTTCCATCATAGAAAACCCGGCAATCTTCAAAACTCTAAAACAAACTACCCGAAGAACCACCCCGGGTTAAGATTCTCGTTGTTATCCAAAAATCAGCTAGTCCTAAAATCATCTAACCAGAGACACGAGGATAACCTAGAATGACAGGAGCAACGGAAGAAGAAACCGCATCTGCGGAGGGAAACCGGATCGCAGAGGAACAAGGGAAAGAGAGAGAGAGAGGAAGAGAAGGAGGAGAAAAAAGGAAGGAAATAGAAGAGAAGCGGAAGAAAAATGGAAAAACCACCCGAAGAACCACCCCAGATTAATATTCTCGTTATTATCCTAAAATCAGATGGTCCTAAAATCAACTAACCGAAGACAAGAGGATAATCGAGAATGACAGGAGCAACGGAAGAAGAAACCGCGTCTGCGGAGGGAAACCGGTCATAGGGGAAAAGAGAGAGAGAGAGAGAGGAGGAAGAAGAGGAGAAAAAAGGAAGGAAATAAAATAGAAGCGGAAGAAAAATGGAAAAACCATCCGAAGAACCACCCCGGATTAAGATTCCCGTTGTTATCAAAAAATCAGCTGGTCCCAAAATCAACTAATCGGAGACACGAGGAGAACCGAGAATGACAGGAGCAACGGAAGAAGAAACCGCATCCGCGAAGGGAAACCGGATCGCAGAAGGACAAGGGAAAGGGAGAAAGAAAGAAGAAGGAGGAGTAGAGGGGAAAAAGGAAGGAAATAGAAGAGAAGAGGAAGAAAAATGGAAAAACCACCCCAGATTAAGATTCCCGTTGTTATCCAAAAATCAGCTGGTCCGAAAATCAACTAATCGGAGACACGAGGAGAACCGAGAATGACAGGAGCAACGGAAGAAGAAATCGCGACCGCAGAGGGAAACCGGATCGCAAGGAGAGAAGAGAGAGAGAGCGCGCGAGAGAGGGGAGAAGGAGGAGGAGAAAAAAGGAAGAAAATAGAAGAGAAGAAGAAGAAAAATGGAAAAACCACCCCGGATTAAGATTCCCGTTGTTATCCAAAAATCAGCTGGTTCGAAAATCAACTAATCGGAGACACGAGGAGAACCGAGAATGACAGGAGCAACGGAAGAAGAAATCGCGTCCACAGAGGGAAACCGGATCACAAGGGGAGAAGAGAGAGAGAGCGCGAGAGAGAGGAGAAGGAGGAGGGGGAAAAAGGAAGAAAATAGAAGAGAAGAAGAAGAAAAATGGAAAAACCACCCCGGATTAAGATTCCCGTTGTTATCCAAAAATCAGCTGGTCCGAAAATCAACTAATCGGAGACACGAGGAGAACCGAGAATGACAGGAGCAACGGAAGAAGAAATCGCGTCCGCAGAGGGAAACCGGATCGCAAGGGGAGAAGAGAGCGAGAGCGCGAGAGAGAGGAGAAGGAGGAGGGGGAAAAAGGAAGAAAATAGAAGAGAAGAAGAAGAAAAATGGAAAAACCACCCCGGATTAAGATTCCCGTTGTTATCCAAAAATCAGCTCATCCCAAAATCAACTAACCGGAGACACGAGGAGAACCGAGAATGACAGGAGCAACGGAAGAAGAAATCGCGTCCGCAGAGGGAAACCGGATCGCAAGGGAGAAGAGAGAGAGAGCGCGAGAGAGAGGAGAAGGAGGAGGGGGAAAAAGGAAGGAAATAAAAGGGAAGAGGAAGAAAAAAGGAGGGGATCTAAAAAGGCAGAAAAACAGAGCGCCTAACTCGCAGCGTGGAGCGCACGCAGCTATCATTAACACACCCCATTCTTCCCGGACGTGCCTTGGAGAACACGTCCACGCCGGCGGTGCACACGCTTCCGTGGATCTCCAGGTGTTTATCTCGCGCAAATTAACGAGCCAACCGTTCCGGGAACGGGAGGAACGTTCAATTAATGGGGCCGGAATATTCGTCCCGGCCGTACTCGACTACACGGCCTTCTGGTTTTTCAGGTTCTCCGTTTCACGGATTTCCTACGCGGCCGTCGAATTGATGAACGAGCCCCGCGTTATTTACGAGCCGAATAGCTCGCGAGTCCTCTTTCCCGTCTTCTTGTCCAAGCTAGGACGCTTTTCCAAACGGAAATCCTGATTTCCGACCCGGTGTTCCGGTAGAGAGATCAAGAAGATAGAGAGAGTAGAGTAAGGAGAAGAAAGACGCGACGGATCTATCATGGTGAAACAATTGATCGATTTAAGAAGCGGTGGTGTGTTTGAAAAATGAAGCAACAAGATATATTGTTTGATGAGAGGAAAATAAAGTAGAAGGCGGAATTTTGGAAATTTCTGGTTCAGGTGATGTGGTATTCGCGTGGATGAGCGTGTATAAGTGTGCAAGAGGAGCAAAGGAGAGTGTAGATTCGCGGGATGAGCGATTAATCTGGCAGCGATTAATCTCGTCGAGAGCGTAAATAACGAAAGAGGGTAAATAATAAAGAGCGGAGGTTGAAAAATTGGGAAGGGACTGGTCGACAAAGCACGTTTGATCGAGTATTTATAACGTTCTCGTTAGCAGGCGAACGGAAATTGGCGTGCGCGACAGATTAAACTATAGCGTTGCGAACATTCAATAATACGTATCGGAATGGCGGCGATAAGAGACGGAGCGTTATCGAGCGCGGATCGGGAGACGGAGTGACAAATTAACGAGGAAGGAAAAGCGTTAAGGGAGAAGCCAGAGAGAGAGAATGGCCGGTGAAAAATGGCCGCGTCGATAAGAATCGGCTGGGAGGACCGTAATTACGGGAGCGCGCGTTTTACGTGCGCGTGACATCTAATTAAAGTGATTGGCAAGTTTAAGCGCTACGCCCGGAACCTTTAACGCGGCCCGTATAATTTCACGAATGCCTGCATTTATAAACATCAACGTAATGATTACCAATTACGTAATTTTATGTGTTTTTCGCTGCTTCGATTTACATGGAATGTACGCGGCGCATCGCCCGCGGCATGTCCCTCGCCACGCAGTAGTCGCGCTGGGCATCATCCTCCGCTTTGCTTCTCATTTGCATAACGATACGCATTACCAACGAACTAGCGTCGTAAAATCGAATTAATTAAGGCAGATCGAGCGTGCAAAAACCCGAGCCGAGGACCACGGTACACCGAAAACGAGCTGCTCGTGATTTACGCTAGCGGTGCAATCACACCGCGATTAAGCTCCTATTCGAATCTGCCGCGTTTCGCCGCGCTAAATAACACCTGCGTGTGTACACGGTGTTTGGATAATTGGTAGGCACCGCTTACCGCGGCACCGCCGAGTTTCCATTTCTTTGCGCAATTCTGACACAAGCCGCGACGTTCCCGGGTTTAACGATTTTTCCATCGTGGAATTTAGAGGTTCGCAGGGTTCCGTGGTCGAAAGATTGAGAGGTCGAGACACTGAGAATTTGGAACGTCGAGGGTTCGAAACATTGAGAATTCGGAGCAATGAAAATTCGGAGCTTTGAGAATTCGGAGCATTGAGAATTCGGAGCATTGAGAATTCGGAGCATTGAGAATTCGGAGCATTGAAAATTCGAAGCTTTGAGAATTCGGAGCATTGAGAATTCGGAGCATTGAAAATTCGGAGCTTTGAGAATTCGGAGCATTGAGAATTTGGAACTTTAAGAGTTCGAAGCATTGAAAATTCGGAACTTCGACAATTGAAAGCATTGAAAATTTGGGAATCTGAGAGTTCGAAGCATTGAGAATTCGAAACTTTGAGAATTCGGAACTTTGAGAATTCGGGTCTTTAAGAATTCGGAACTTTGAGAATTCGAAGCATTGAGAATTCGGAACTTTGAGAATTCGGGTCTTTAAGAATTCGGAACTTTGAGAATTCGAAGCATTGAGAATTCGGAACTTTGAGAATTCGGAGCATTGAGAATTCGGAGCATTGAGAATTCGGAGCATTGAGAATTCGGAACTTTGAGAATTCGGAACTTTAAGAGTTCGAAGCATTGAAAATTCGGAACTTTGAGAATTCGGAGCATTGAGAATTCGGGTCTTTAAGAATTCGGAACTTTGAGAATTCGAAGCACTGAGAATTCGGAACTTTGAGAATTCGAAGCATTGAGAATTCTGAACTTTGAGAGTTCGAATCATTGAGAATTAGGAGCATTGAAAATTTGGAACTTTGCGAATTCAAAGCATTGAAAATACAGAAGTTTGAAAATTCGAAACTATGAGAATTTTGAAAGAAAACAACTCGAAACATTGAGAATAAGAAAGTTAAAAAATTCAGCCTTCTATTCAACGAAACTTTTCACATAATTCTACTCACTTTTACTAACGAATTGGGGCGTTTAAAAACCCAAAGAGTGTTGTTTATCGCGCAGTAGAAACTTTCGATGCGTAGTCGAACGAATCGCGTTGTAAATCGGGCGAATTGGTAACATTTTCCGTGCAATCCTCGCCGATGGTATGAGTCACGGAGGCCGGGGCAAAACTCTGGTCGCCGATAAAATTCTGTTAAATCGTATCGATGCAAAGCAGCGTGGATTGCGTCCGCGTGAAATTAATCGCGAGCCCCGGCCAGTTTCTCCGGTTTGTGAGAGAAACACGCCCGACTCGCAGTACCGAACTCACCGGTACTCAGAAATTCGACTTTTAAATTACGCAAATCCGCGTGTCGCCTACCTGGAACTTTTATTTCGTTGCAACATTGTACAACGGACTTCTCGCGCGGAGAAAATTTGTCGTTGCCTCGCATGTACCCTGTCACGGACTTTGATGTTACGAGGATACGCGGCCATTTACTTTCAATTAATTTATTTACCGCTCGATTAAAGCGGGTCACGGACGTGAATCGGACCCCGTAATTTAATGCCTCGGAAGAGAGTCACAGACGGATTAAAAAAACCCTGACAAACTTGCAAAAGGTAATAAAATATCCAGGCTAAGTTCATTAACGCTCAGACTATCGCGGTCTAAGCGACAATTCATCAATTTTTGACCAAAAATTCTGCGTTTGACTTTATCTACGCCATTTTCCTTCTAATATATACCTATACCTAACCCAAACCTAACTCAAACCTGGTAAATTCCATTGAGATTCTAATCTCGATACCAGAGATACCAAAGATGTAACCTAATCTATTAAACCTAAAAAATGTTGAGGAAAAAATGTTAAATTTACCCCAATAAATATTATTAAAAATTGATAAATTAATCTTTTTTTATTTAATATTAATCCAGTAATTAAAGGATATCAATGAATAAATCTTGAAGACAATCGGATCGTCTCTGTATGATAATAGATATGTAACCTCTCCATTTTCTTCCATATATATAGTTAATTAATTCGATGAAATAAATAAAGGATTCGAATTTCAGAATTCGCCTAGGAAATTCCGAGAGTCTCCTTTTTCGTAGAACGAAACGGAGATGGTTTCAGGACATCTCAGATAAGATTAGAATCTAACTCTAAGCACGAAGACAGAGCTGAAGAGGAATGGCCAATTCCCAAGGCACTACCGTGATTCCGAAGGCTCCTCGATTTCTGAATTCAGGATGGACACGAGTGACACTTAATGGTTCCATCAGTTACGAAATTTATCACGCTTTCGTATCAACTTTAAGACATCGTATCCTCTTATACACGTCAGCAACCTCGCATAAGCCTTTATAAACCTATATAGCGAGTTTAACAGAATTCTTATGGACGCGTGTAATCAATATTTTAATATCTCTCCTCATTCCATTTTCTCGAGGTCCTTCTCCTCTTATTTTAATTATCAACGTCTCTTTAATACCACTCCGGCGTTTCTTTAATTAAAAACGCAACGCTCGAGGTATCAAGAACACCGAACATTCCGGAAATTATTCCGGAATTATATCATTTTACTTCTAAGTAATTATTCGACTCTTTGCTTCTCTATTGCCGTTTTGAAAAACGAAACATTCATTCTCCCGAGTAATATTTCGGAAGCAAACTGTGAAATTCTATTTTACCAAAATCGGCACTACGGAACTCAGAAGAATAAAAGAAAAGCTTCGAATTCTTTACCATTTCTAGCGAAAAAAATCCTCGATTGCCATTTTGAAACTCTCCCAAGTAATATTTCGGAAATAAATCGTGAATTTCTATTTTATCACAAACGGTACCACATAGTTGATAAGAATATAAGAAAAGCTTCGAATTTTTTACCATTTCTAGCGAAAAAAAATCCTCTATTGCCGTTTTGAAAGTCTCCCAACCAAACTCTCCCAAGTAATATTTCGGAAACAAATGGTGAAATTCTATTTTATCACAAACGGTACCACATAGTTCATAAGAATATAAGAAAAGCTTCGAATTTTTTACCATTTCTAGCGAAAAAAAATCCTCTATTGCCGTTTTGAAAGTCTCCCAACCAAACTCTCCCAAGTAATATTTCGGAAACAAATGGTGAAATTCTATTTTATCACAAACGGTACCACATAGTTCATAAGAATATAAGAAAAGCTTCGAATTTTTTAGCATTTCTAACGAAAAAAATCATCGAATGTATAGAATCGACGCTGACAATCGATATCTCGGCCGTATACAAACACGATACTTGCAGATACAGCTGTATACACGTGAAATGTTTTATTACGCTACGAAAAAGCCGACTCACCTTCCACGCAGAGTCCCGTACGCATTACCCTGGACACCGACACCCGTCAATCCCGCAACATCTCGTATCCCATTAAACCGGGTACTTACAAACCAATCAAGCGAACACGGTTTCCAAGTGGGACGAATCGCGTAACCGTCAGCTGGCCGGGTTCAGCCCTCGTGCTCCGGATTTCCTCTCGGTGGGGGCAGTAATTGCGCTACGAACGGGGCGCGCACAGCGCGAAACGCGCCGAGGGGGCCATGGGAAACGACCCGAGGAGTTAATACCGTTTTCACCGGTTACCGCGAGCCTTCGACCTGCCGTTTATCTAACACTGTCACGTGCAGCGCGCTCTTACGGCACTACGCCCACGCGGTGCACGTGCACGCTCATCGAACCGTCCAAGGAATCCTTGCAGGGCGCGACCAGCTATCCCCACGTTCCACGTGCCTATTCTCTCCGCTGATCTCTACGCGCTTACGCTCGTCCTTCTTCTAAGCCTTCCGAGGCTCTATGGTAAGGTACAGGTTCTCCGCTTCGCGGATTCTAGCTTTCTCGGAAACGGATGTACCGCGTCGATCGGAACGTGGATGGACGTTTACTTGCGAGGGGATCACGAGTTTACGTTTGATTTAGATTAACGATCGATGATTTCGTATCTTCGGTTTTTATCGAGTTCTTGAGAGCCTTGCCTTTCGGAGATTGTGGATTCCGAAGATTCTAATGTTTTGAGGTTCAGGGTTTGGGATTCTAGCTTTTAGAGATTGTAGTCTCTAGAGAGTTTAGGTTTTTGAGATCTCAGGCTTTAGGGATTCTAGCTTTTAGAGATTCTAGGCTATAGAGATCTTAGACTTTTGAGGTCACGGACTTTAGGGATTCTAGCTTTCAGAGATTCTAGGTTATAGAGACCCTAGACTTTTGAGATCTCGGACTTTAGGGATTGTAGCTTTCAGAGATCTCAAACTTCAGGGATTGTAACTTTAAGAGATCCTAGCTTCTAATGATTCTAGTCTTTAGAAATTCTAGCCTCTAGAGATCCTAGGCTTTTGAGATCTCGGACTTTAGGGATACTAGCCTTTAGAGATCTCAAGCTTCAGGGATTGTAACTTTAAGAGATCCTAGCTTCTAATGATTCTAGTCTTTAGAGATTCTAGCCTCTAGAGACCCCAGGCTTTTGAGATCTCAGGCTTTAGGTATTCTAATATTTAGAGATCCCAAGCTTTAGAGATCCTAGCCTTTAGAGATCCCAGGCTTTAGAGATTCTAACTTTCAGAGATCCTTGCTTCTAAAGATTCTAGTGTTTATAGATCCTAACATTTAGAGATTCTAGCTCCTAGGGATCCTAGACTTTTGAGATCTCAGACTTTAGGGATTCTAATTTTCAAAGATCCTAGCTTTCAAAGCTTCTAGTCATTAGAGATCCTAAGATTTAGAGATTCTAGTCTTTAGAGATCTCAGGCTTTAGGGATTCTAACTTTTAGAGATCCTAGCTTTCAAAGACTCTAGTCTTTAGTGATCCTAACATTTAGAGATCCTAAGATTTAGAGATTCTAGTCTTTAGAGATCTCAGGCTTTAGGGATTCTAACTTTCAGAGATCCTAGCTTTCAAATATTCTAGTCTTTAGAGATCCTAACATTTAGAGATACTAGCTTTTAGAGATCTTAGGCTTTAGGGATCCTAGCCTCTTCAAACCCTAGTTCCTCCCACTGCGTATGTGCTTGATCAACCGAAAGCTAAACAAACAGTTACAGCGCAGTTGTCGAGTTTGAACAGGTTCAGTTTAAACGATATTCGAAATCTCGCGAACACGGTAGACGAAATAGACGCGAAGCGGGGAACAAAGCCTGTTCCAGGGCGAGGCTAGGGAGAAAAAGAAAAGCAGCATTCCGCGCGGGATTCCACACGAGGTGGACCGATCTCGCGCGTGAAATCGCATCCAACTGCGCGCGTTATCCGCGGCCGGCGATCGCAGATCTCGGCTACTGATTTACGGCCTCCGTGAATCATAACGCCGACGCTGCGCGCTCGCTCTCTCCTCTATGAAGATATCGCTACTCTCGATACCATCGCGTTCCAGCTACCGCTGTTTGACGCTTCCAACCACGAGCAAGGTCTAAGGACCTAAGTCTTCATACCGAACATTCGCAAGAATTCACTGTTGCCTTCGGTGAGACGAATTCGAGGGTAACTCCTATCGATTGTGCATACGAATGTCAAGGAACGAGAAACGTAAAGTGGTAATACAACGCGTAGAGCTTAGGTGGATTAATTAATTTTAAAGGTAGATCTTCGGTTTCTTATCGTATGAAACCTTTTCTATTGATTATGCATACGAATGTCAAGGAACGAGAAACTTAAAGTGATAATACAACGCGTAGAGCTTAGGTAGATTAATTAATTTTAAAGGTAGATCTTCGGTTTCTTATCATATGAAACCTTCTCTATTCATTGTGCACATGAATGTCAAGAAATGAGAAACGTAAAGTGATAATACAACGCGTAGAGCTTAGGTAGATTAATTAATTTCGCAGGTGGATCCTCGGTTTCTCATCGTATGCAACCTTCTCTAGCTATCAATTGTGCATAGGAATGTCGAAGAATGAGTAATGTAAAGAAAAGTGATAATACAACGCGTAGAGCTTAGGTAGGTTAATTAATTTCGAAGGTGGATCTTCGGTTTCTTATCGTATGAAACCTTTTCTATTGATTGTGCACACGAATGTCAAAGAACGATTAACGTAAAGTAAAGTGATAATGCAACGCGTAGAGCTTAGATAGATTAATTAATTTCGAAGGTGGACCCTCGGTTTTTTATCGTATGCAACCTTCTCTATTGATTGTGCATACGAATGTCAGGGAACGAGTAACATAAAGTGGTAATACAACGCGTAGAGCTTAGGTAGATTAATTAATTTCGAAGGTGGAACATCGGTTTATTATCGTATGAAACCTTCTCTATTGATTGTGCATACGAATGTCAGGGAACGAGTAACATAAAGTGGTAATACAACGCGTAGAGCTTAGGTAGATTAATTAATTTTAAAGGTAGATCTTCGGTTTCTTATCGTATGAAACCTTTTCTATTGATTATGCATACGAATGTCAAGAAACGAGAAACTTAAAGTGATAATACAACGCGTAGAGTTTAGGTAGATTAATTAATTTCGAAGGTGGACCCTCGGTTTCTTATCGTATGAAACCTTCTTTATTGATTATGCACACGAATGTCAAGGAACGAGTAACATAAAGTGATAATACAACGCGTAGAGCTTAGGTAGATTAATTAATTTCGAAGGTAGATCTTCGTTTTTTTATCGCATACAACCTTTATCTATCGATTGTGCACACGAATGTTAAAGAACGAGTAACGTAAAGTAAAGTGATAATGCAACGCGTAGAGCTTAGATAGATTAATTAATTTCGAAGGTGGACCCTCGGTTTTTTATCGTATGCAACCTTCTCTATTGATTGTGCATACGAATGTCAGGGAACGAGTAACATAAAGTGGTAATACAACGCGTAGAGCTTAGGTAGATTAATTAATTTTAAAGGTAGATCTTCGGTTTCTTATCGTATGAAACCTTTTCTATTGATTATGCATACGAATGTCAAGAAACGAGAAACTTAAAGTGATAATACAACGCGTAGAGTTTAGGTAGATTAATTAATTTTAAAGGTAGATCTTCGGTTTCTTATCATATGAAACCTTCTCTATTCATTGTGCACATGAATGTCAAGAAATGAGAAACGTAAAGTGATAATACAACGCGTAGAGCTTAGGTAGATTAATTAATTTCGCAGGTGGATCCTCGGTTTCTCATCGTATGCAACCTTCTCTAGCTATCAATTGTGCATAGGAATGTCGAAGAATGAGTAATGTAAAGAAAAGTGATAATACAACGCGTAGAGCTTAGGTAGGTTAATTAATTTCGAAGGTGGATCTTCGGTTTCTTATCGTATGAAACCTTTTCTATTGATTGTGCACACGAATGTCAAAGAACGATTAACGTAAAGTAAAGTGATAATGCAACGCGTAGAGCTTAGATAGATTAATTAATTTCGAAGGTGGACCCTCGGTTTTTTATCGTATGCAACCTTCTCTATTGATTGTGCATACGAATGTCAGGGAACGAGTAACATAAAGTGGTAATACAACGCGTAGAGCTTAGGTAGATTAATTAATTTTAAAGGTAGATCTTCGGTTTCTTATCGTATGAAACCTTTTCTATTGATTATGCATACGAATGTCAAGAAACGAGAAACTTAAAGTGATAATACAACGCGTAGAGTTTAGGTAGATTAATTAATTTCGAAGGTGGACCCTCGGTTTCTTATCGTATGAAACCTTCTTTATTGATTATGCACACGAATGTCAAGGAACGAGTAACATAAAGTGATAATACAACGCGTAGAGCTTAGGTAGATTAATTAATTTCGAAGGTAGATCTTCGTTTTTTTATCGCATACAACCTTTATCTATCGATTGTGCACACGAATGTTAAAGAACGAGTAACGTAAAGTAAAGTGATAATGCAACGCGTAGAGCTTAGATAGATTAATTAATTTCGAAGGTGGACCCTCGGTTTTTTATCGTATGCAACCTTCTCTATTGATTGTGCATACGAATGTCAGGGAACGAGTAACATAAAGTGGTAATACAACGCGTAGAGCTTAGGTAGATTAATTAATTTTAAAGGTAGATCTTCGGTTTCTTATCGTATGAAACCTTTTCTATTGATTATGCATACGAATGTCAAGAAACGAGAAACTTAAAGTGATAATACAACGCGTAGAGTTTAGGTAGATTAATTAATTTCGAAGGTGGACCCTCGGTTTCTTATCGTATGAAACCTTCTTTATTGATTATGCACACGAATGTCAAGGAACGAGTAACATAAAGTGATAATACAACGCGTAGAGCTTAGGTAGATTAATTAATTTCGAAGGTAGATCTTCGTTTTTTTATCGCATACAACCTTTATCTATCGATTGTGCACACGAATGTTAAAGAACGAGTAACGTAAAGTAAAGTGATAATGCAACGCGTAGAGCTTAGATAGATTAATTAATTTCGAAGGTGGACCCTCGGTTTTTTATCGTATGCAACCTTCTCTATTGATTGTGCATACGAATGTCAGGGAACGAGTAACATAAAGTGGTAATACAACGCGTAGAGCTTAGATAGATTAATTAATTTCGAAGGTGGATCCTCGGTTTCTTATCGTATCGAACCTTCTGTGGTTTACACGGTACCGTGGAATTTCAACAGGCGATGAAAAAATAAATAACACCGCGACCTAGAAATATATCGCGAAGAATAACGGGAAGTATAAACCGGATAAAATTTTTGACAATAATTAATATATCGGCGATTTTTCCTCAAATATCCCGTCTATCGTTGCATCGCGTTAACGATAATGCCGGTCGTTAATCTTTATAATTCCGCTAACAGGCATCTGAAAGTGGCTGGCTGAGTGCAAAGGGTTAAACCAATTTCGAGCGGAGAAAAGAAACGGGGGAAAAAAGGCTAAAGGCAAGCAGTGGAGGTGTTGTTTTGTCGAGCCCGGACGTTAGATATATGAAACTTCATACCGCCGCAGTCGTTCCTTATCAACGAAGACAGAGAGGAGTTTGACCGATCGACTGGACGTTCATCACAGTGACCACTGTCCGTTTGAAATTAATGAAGCTGAATCACTTCACGCCGTTATGATAGATTGCGAGCCCGTACTTTGAAGCTGGCCACATCTGCCACGCAGAACCCATTGAGCAACCGCATCTGAATAGTAGTGTATTAATATGCACACCGCTTGGAGTGGCTCAATGGAGTAGTTCAAGAACAACGCCGCGCGATGAAATAACAAATTTCACGCGTTTGTCGAAAAAAAATCGCGCGACGAAATTATAAAATTTCGACTGCTACCACGGAGTTTCGAGTATCATCGATAAACATCTGTGCTGTTTACTGATCCGATTATAAGAAATTCGAGTGTCGATTAGTATCGCGTTATGTTGATTTACTACAAAATGCCCGACATATCGACCCTTCTACTACTTCCATTTCGACTTGGAATACCAAACTTTTCGAAATTCTGGATTAAGCGTATAAAATTGTATATAACTAAGAATATATTAGGTCGTCCCATAAGTTCGTTCCGCGGTGATATTTACATTCTTCGTCGCATTTTATAAACTCGATGATTAACGTCTTTGCCAACGAAATAGAAAGAAGTCGTAGAACAAATGGGTGACTAAATTTTTTAAAATATTTAAAGGTTTATTCGATATAGAATTTTAAGTGGTAAAAGTAAAAACTTCTTTTTTATTATATAATTTATGGGACGACCTAATATAAAGTTTATCAATAGCGAAACACATATGCACACAGAAATGCAAACAACGGATGTAAACGTCCGAGAAGATTACAACGATCAATGTCATGTTCTCGACACCGCTTCGGATTTGGAACTGAAGCATGGAAGACAGAGAGCCTTTGACCGAATAACAAGGTCCTTTAAACCTAAAATCAGCTATCGGCCCGTGACATCATCGTTGTATTGCTATGATTCGTTCCAACGCATCTGAACTTTAGAATTCTGCGAAGTGACGATCATAGCTCGGGTGTCACATCCAAGCGGAAATCAAGGTATCAAAATGAACTATTTGCAGTCGAAGATCTTTCCGCCGTGAAGAAACTTTTCCTATGTTTTTATAACCTCGGTGATACCTTTTAAGTTAAAATATAAAAAGAAAGTTATAACGTTTGCGTTTGGAACAAGTGAAATCATTTTTTTTCGATATTCCATGTGTAGTTATTTTTGATATAGTTATTGTCACATATTCGTCGTTTAAGTTGTGATATTAAAACGAATGTCGACTGAGAATTGCCTCTCGGGTGCAAAGAGTTAATAGAAGAAATTCGGAAGAACGAGTTAACCCTCTTAATCAGATTCTAAAGATTTATATTAATGAATATATCAAATTTAAAATCACCCACCGATGCATAGACTGTCGAGATAAAATAATTCCATGTCTTAATTTTCATAGAATTTAAAAATATCGTTCACTTTGTAATAGAAGTTCTCCAAATTACTATTTCTCTGTGACGAAAAAATCACCGAGTGCAAAGGGTTAACACATTGACTGCCAAACGCATTTTCGATAGTTTTCCCAAGGCGCCAACTTTTCATTATGCGATGCATATTATGCTGAAATATTATTTACAGCAGATAAAATGAGTTATAAAATCATGTTTGAAGCAGTTTTCGTGGCAGGGGTCACCAGTGACCCCGTGGCGCTGGGATGCAATTAAATTATAACTATTGTCATTTGTTTAACCCTTTGCACTCGAATGGCGACTGTCAGTCACCATGAAATTTCGAAGACTTNAAATTATAACTATTGTCATTTGTTTAACCCTTTGCACTCGAATGGCGACTGTCAGTCACCATGAAATTTCGAAGACTTACATTAATTAATATATCAAATTTAAGATAATATAACAATATGCGAGATATCGAAATCAAATAATTTCACGTGTTAATTATTATACGATCCTTTATTTACCGCTCAAAAAGATAACGTCAGTTTTATACCAGAAAATCTGTAAATTTCTACTCTTCTTTAGCCAAAAAATCGTCGAGTGCAAAGGGTTAAATTATATATATTTTCATCAATCCGGGAGCGCCGGTCACCGGTGACCCCCACGGCAGCCAACGTGTTAACCATTTTAGTGCCACGGGTTTTTAAAAGTCCACGTCGAATAGTGCCATGAAGCGCGACAGCGCTTCCTTCATTTATCTGCGAATAATGCCGATCGACGCGGTCGCGCTGCTCTTTTTTTCGTTGAAATGTGCCGCCCGGCGCGCTCGCGCTTTAGATTGATATGCAATTTCTTAATCTTAACAATTTCATCAGTTGCGTTAGAAACGTTGTACTGATCACCCAAAAAAGAAAAAAAAAATGAAAGATAATTCGTAATCACGAGAGGAAACTCTCGACTCATTCGCGACAAAATACATCCTGAATTGAGCGCGTTGCGAATTGACGATCGTGATCAAAAATAGCGATACGGTTCACCACAGTACGCGAACAGCACGATCGCGCTGCGCGGCACTAAAACGGTTAAGTAATAACTGGAAGCTGATTTGGTGTTTGGATTCGTAAGCCTGATAATTCCGTAGGCATCGGTGTGCGCTTTCGCTCGGTCGGACGCCATTGTCTCCCCGACAAGCTTAGAAAGTTAGCAAGCTTCCGTCCGGCCTCGGAAAAACGGTTGGGAAGGAAACGCGTTTCAGCAGCCACGTGAACGATTCCCGCATAAATTAACGAGGGGAAGAACGAGGTGCGAGCAGCACGGTCTGTCCCGAACCGTCTCGCTACCCTCCTCTCTTAAACGGCCGTAATGAAACGATGAGAAACGGACGGAAGAATGCGCGCTTGTTTGCGCTCTAAATTACCCCATTTGTAACGAGAAAGCGTGCTCGAGCGGGAGCGAGAGAGAGGAAGAGAGCGGAAAAAAGGCGGGAAAAAGAAGCACCTCTTACGCGTGTCTCTTCCTTTTCCCTTCGCCCGATTCATTTGCCAGCGTACATAATAAATGCCTTTGACGCGTTTCCATGCACGCTCGTTACACGCCGCGTTCCCGGGCTCACTTTTCTCTTGCAAAATTACAAATGGAACTCCTTAGGCGAGCCTCGGCCCGAGCCGGACCGGCAAAAACGCCGCGGAACCGCGATGGGGAATTTTCCTGAGAACAGCCATGCGAACGACGTGTTTCTCGCACGTGTAACAGTACATCAGTCACGGTTTCCACACCGAGAAGACAGAGGAGCTGAGCGGAACGAATGACAGGCTCTGGTTTGGCAGACGGGGCTGAAATTCGGCTGACCAGGCGCCACGATCGCAACGGCGGAAAATTCGACCGAGATATAATAACGATCCATGGGAAATCTTGGCAGCACGATGAACGTTCTCCGTTTCGAAAATCGCGAATTACACGGGTTAAAATTTCGCTAATCAGCCGTCACTGTCTTAAAAAAAAAAAAGAAAAAAGGTGGTTGAAGACGCAACAAAGATCTAGGAGAAATCTTGGATTTAGAGATAAAGAATTATTCCACTAATATCTATTTTTGTTCCTTTTAGCTAAAATTGAATTAGTTAGGTGTCCCTGTGAAGGATAATCGTACGGAAAGGCAAGAAGGATCGGTGGGAAATGGTGGAATTTCGACGCAACAAAGATCTATGAGAAATCTTGAATGTAGAAATAAAGAATTATTCCACTAATATCTATTTTTGTTCCTTCTAGCTAAAATTGAATTGGTTAGGTGTCCCTGTGAAGGATAATCGGTCGGAAAGGAAAGAAGGATCGGAGGGAAATGGTGGAATTTCGACGCAACAAATATCTATGAGAAATCTTGGATGCAGAGATAAAGAATTATTCCACTAATATCTATTTTTGTTCCTTCTAGCTAAAATTAAATTAGTTAGGTGTCCCTGTGAAGGATAATCGGTCGGAAAGGCAAGAAGGATCGGATGGAAATGGTGGAATTTCGATGCAACAAATATCTATGAGAAATCTTGGATACAGAGATAAAGAATTATTCCACTAATATCTATTTTTGTTCCTTCTAGCTAAAATTGAATTAGTTAGGTGTCCCTGTGAAGGATAATCGGTCGGAAAGGCAAGAAGGATCGGTGGGAAATGGTGGAATTTCGACGCAACAAATATCTATGAGAAGTCTTGGATACAGAGATAAAGAATTATTTCACAAGTATCTATTTTTGTTCCTTCTAGCTAAAATTAAATTGGTTAGGTGTCCCTGTGAAGGATAATCGGTCGGAAAGGCAAGAAGGATCGGTGGGAAATGGTGGAATTTCGTTCCCGGAACCCGGAATCGTCCCTATTTATTCCTCGACTCTACATCCTCGGTTCCTCTGGTCCCTCTGGGAACCATTAAGGCGCGAAACGAATAGCGTCGATTCACCGACGACTGATCGAAGAGCATCCGCGTTCGCGTGGAATTATTTAGCATTTACGTGGACGGGGCGCAGATTTATGCAACCGGCAGAGCGTGGCCAGGGCAGCAGCTTCGCGAACAGGCCGCCGAACGCTTTTATTGCAGCTACACCGAATTCATTACTACGCCTCGTTTACCCGGTATTCGTCTGCTCGTTATAATTGCTCCATTGTGTCCAGGATCGCGAGGCTGCGACGAGAAAAAGGAACGAATGGCCGGACCGAAGAATCGAAGAGAGCAGAACCGGCAGGAGCCTTTAAAACCAGTCGACCACGCCATTGTGCCCTCCACTTTTCGCATCGAACCATTGCTAAGGTCTAAACCGAACCCGATCGCGCAACCGATCGCCTTTGCGACGCTTGTCCTTGTTTAAGAAAATAGTTTCGCGAGAAAAATCGAGGAAAATCGGGGAAATACAGAAAAGTTTAAACAAGGGTTAACGAATGTCCGGAGAAAATTCGCGGATCGAGTTCTTACAAGCTCCCAACGTGCCTTCTCTTTCGTTTTCTCGGTGAAAATTAACGCGAAAACAACGCGAAGTTGAGTAGTAACAGATCCACCTGATTCATTAACAAATAACGAAACCATACGTGGAAACGCCATATGCGTAACGATGGAATTCAGGAAACGGAATTCGAGCTCTATACCAAACCCGATTATGTTTTGTAGAGGTACAAAATGTTTCAAACAATCGTATTTACATTGTCGCGAAGTTTGCCCTAATCTGGATCCTTGGATTTCTCACTGTCCACATTTCCGGATACTCTTTCTCTCTGCACTCTTACCTCAACGTATCTACGAATAGAATCGCAAAACAGATGCCTCGCTACGGATAAGATAAAACGACGAACCGAGTATTTATTCCTTGACTCTAAAATCTCTGAATATTGCGCGAATAACCGAAATATCTCGAGGATCGAGCGATCCATCTACGTCTGATCCAGTACGGGACATTTCCACTTGCCGGTTGCGGAATCTCGAGTCCTCGCCAGCTGGGAACATTCGAAAACTCTCTTGTCTGATAAAGCAGTCGATAAAACACCATAAAACCACGCGAAGAAAAGAAAATTGAAAGTCTAGGTTCACCGTTCATGGAAATTTTCGTTGGCTGATAAGGAACGCCTTCCCCAGCCTCGCCGGATAAATCGAGCAGGAAAAATCGTGAAAATACACAAAGGGTAAGTACGAGCATAGGTGAATCATTGATCGTCACCCTGGATCTAATAAGGTTTAACGCAAGTCTCGGTAATTTTCCCTAATAAAACAGTCGACAAGACATCATAAAACCTTGCGAAGAGAACAAAACCGAAATACCCAGGTTCACTATTCACGGAAATTTTTTTTTACTGATAAGGGACGCCCTTCGCGTGCTTCGCCGGATAAATCGGGCTGGAACAATGAGAAAAATATACAAATGGCACGAGCATAGACGAAATCATCGAATATCACCCTGGATCTAATAAGGCTTGACGCGAGTATCGGTATTTTTCACAGATAAAACAATCGACAAGACACCATAAAATCTCGCGAAGAAAAGAAAACTGAAGGTCTAGGTTTACAGTTCTCAGACATTTTCGTTTGCTGATAAGGGACGCCTTTCGTGAGCCTCGGCGGATAAATCGAAGTGGAAGGATCAGGAAAATATACAAATGGCACGCGCATAGACGGAATCATCGATCGTCACCCTGGATCTAATAAGGCTTAACGCGAGTCTCGGTATTTTTCCCACGTGAGCGCGGCGGTCGTGGCGGCCGGTACCGGATCCAGGAGAGAAACTCGTTTCAAAAGTGCTCGCGCCGGGGATTCGACGAAAAACGCGCGCGAGGGCACGGCAAAGAAGATAATGGGGAATAAACGAGCCTACGCGAGGCGAGGCAAGGNAGGCGGGGCGAGGCGGGGCGAGGCGGAGAAAAATCGGCGACGGAAACTCGTTGGGGCCAGCCCGTGGAAATAAAGAAGTCGGGAAACGGGCCGCTGGAAACAACGCGAACCTGTCTGCTCGCCGCGCCAGGGGCGAAGGCGAAAAAATTTTATTAGCTCGTACCGTGCATAATAACGCGCAGGTTGCATGCGTAATGCGGCCGAGTGAAGCGGACCGGCGTCAGGGCCGCCTCGACCGACTTTATCTCTTCCCTCGAGACTCTGCTCTCCCTCCTTCGTTCCTTCCTCGCGTTCGTTCCAGGCACAACGCCGAGTTTCCGTTCGTTTAATAAGTCCGCGGTGGAAAGCTGGTCGAACGCGTTTCGCTCGTAGCTGAGACTGTCTGTCCCGGGGTACTACCGTTACGGGCCCCGCGACCATAGATATTTCTCGCCGGATATCGCCGCCCGGCAATGCGACCGAAACTCGCGTTACGGCCGACCAACCACGCGAGATTCCCGGAATCCGAGGGACAACGAGTCGCGAATTATCCGAGAGACGTTTGAAATTCAATTTCGAATTCGATACACCGGCCCTGACACGCGCACCATCCTATCTCCTATAGAGGAACGCGCGTTCCTCTGCACACGCCAAGCGTTTTACGATTATTCCCTAGCACAGCCGTAACTTCATCGCCCATCATCCTAACTGATTCGGAGTAGCTTCGCCGGCAGTTCCGCGTGCGTTCGGCACGAGTCAAACATCAGGCCAGATTTCATCTGGTTCTCCTGATCCCTCGAATTGATGCTTTGCACGATTTTTCTCCTGATTTTCTCCTGTTAGTTTATGACAGATGTAGTAGTATCGCGTTGAAACTCGTGAATAATGGTGTAACAGAATTCGACAATTGTAAAGACGAATATAGGTGTAGAAAATCGAAACGGAAATTATAGAAAGACAGAGTATCGGTTATAGGAAGACAGTTCGAGATTCCGAGTCTAGGGTCTCGGAGGTGCAAGAAACTTCTGTTTCGCCATCATCCGAAGCAGAAAATCGGCGGAAGACACGCACGAGGGAAGATTAAGTATCGACAATAGGTCAGAGTATTACGAGAAAACTCGACAGGGGAAAAACGAAAGGAAAAAGCGAGACATCGCGGCAAACGCGGCGGAAGATGAAGTACCGACGATAGAAAGATCCCGAGATCCGAGTGATTGCGATTTGGAAGGAGAGAGAACCGGAAGATCGGGAAAGCTTGTGGCGGCGATCGGCGGGAGGGAAATCGGAGCCAGCTGATTGGACTTCCTGCTAGGAATAGCGGCGAGTTTATCCGAATAATTCGGCCGTTAAAACGGCGATCGAGGGGAAGGAGCAGACAGACACCGTCTCGCGTCTGTCGGCGAGCCGGGACTCGGAATTCTGTCGGGCGAACGAGAGAGCGAGAGGGCTGCGCTCGCATAAGCGGAATAACGATCCGCTCCGTCTTGGCACTAGGCCGCGACCACGGCCCCCGAATCGTTCCTCATCCGTGACGAAATAAAACGCGCCTGCTCATCCTCACCCGGCGAAAGTCTCTCTGCTCGCTTGACACAGTTCCGCGCCGCCTCCCCTCTCGCTCTTTAAGCGCCTCGTGCTTTTTCTTCTTGGCGCTTTCGCGCACCGACACTTTTGTCGCCGGCCGTCCGGATCGCTCGCAGATCTGCGTTTTCGCAACACGGACGAATTTCGGAATTTGTCTAGCAACGTAAAGGAATGAAGAGGGTATTATGATAACTACCAATGATGGGTTAGGATCTCTTGGATTTCTTGAAATCGTTCCGTGATTTCTTACGAAAGATGTCGCTGTTCGCTTCGAGATATCGTGAGAGAACGAAGAAACAATAGTAAATAGTGGTTCATTAGAAATTCGAAGTATATAACGCGTTTCCAGAACTCGAGAGATTTTGAAAATCTCTTTAGCATCGGGAAAGGACAAAGAGTAAATGAAAATCGGTGGTCGATTAGGAATATTCGCGAATTGCATTGGTAATGGTACGAAGAGTTCGGCACGAATTTGAATAAATTAATCTTATAGAAGGTGTTTCACTGTCGCTAAATAAATTGCAAAACAACGTCGTGTTCTTACTTTTATCGCCGGCCGTTCGAATCGCTCGCAGATCTGCGTTTTAGCAACACGGACGAATTTTGGAATTTGTCTAGCGACGTGGAGGAACGAAGGGAGTATGATAACTGATCGGTTAGGAAATGTGTGGTAAATCATTGGGACCGTTACAAGATCTTTTACAAAAGATGTTGCTGTTCGCTGCGAGATGTCGCCATAATTGGTGGTCCATTAGGAATTCAAAGTATATAACGCATTCCCGGAACCCGGGGACTTTGAAAATCTATTTAACATTGAGAAAAAACAAAGAGAGTATGAAAATTGCATTGGTTATGGTACGAAGAGCTCGGCACGAATTTGAATAAATTAATCTTATACAGGGTGTTCCACTGCGAGTAAACAAATTCCAAAGCAACGTCGTGTTTTTTAAACGAACTATTCTTCGATATCGCGAATTTTGATATTGTAAAAAAATATTAAATAAAACGAGTTCAACACACGAAAAATAACCTTGATGTAAACCAAGCTCGCAAAGACGAAAATATGCAACGGGCAAAGAACCCTGTAGTATGATATAACACACGCAGAATACCCTCGACGAGAAATCTCGCGCAGAACTGATTTAAATTCCCCAACTACGGCTAAAGTCGGGATACGTAATTAAAATCGTTTCGAGCGAGCATTAACACGCTTCTCGCGTTGTTTAATCGAGTCTGTGGTAAAAAAAACCCCCAGGGAAAGCGGACGGGAAGCACGAAATGGCAGAGATTGTTACGTGAAACGGGACAACGGGTTTGTAAACCACTCGGAGGTTGAATTAGGGAGCCGGCCGGCAATCGGGCGCGATAATTAAATCATATTTAAAGGAATTTATGCGCGACCTGGCCGGGCCGCTTCGTAATCGATGTACCCGCGCGGCTCGCAACGGTAACAACCTCTTAATTAAGCATTAACTCGCATGGGTCGCGCGGAACGGGTTGCCGCGCGAAAACGAATCAGCCGAGCGCCATCTTTCGCAACGAGGCGTATAAAAATCCTCCCGGGCCCGATTCCGTTTGCGCTAAGCCGTTCGACAGTCGGCATAAAATCGACGGCCAGGCGATTCGTCGGGGATCGTTAACAACTGCCCTGGTATTCGCGAAATAAATAACCACGAGAGCCGCCGTGCTTCTCCATGTCCTCGACGGTCGTCGCGAACAGAAGGAATCGGATTGGTCGAATAATTCGGAACGGATCTAAGAGGGAAGAGTCGGATGATGAATTCCGATTCGCCTAAGTTCGAGAATTTTTTCAAAAGTCCTCTAAATTCTCGAATTTTCGCGATATTTCTTAAATTTTCGCGATACTTCTCGAAATTTATCGCCGATTTGGTTGTCTTTGCAAATCTATCGCGCACGGTGAGCTTGGTTGTTACGTTGGCAGTCGGAATGCGGGTCTGATTGGCCGCGGTGTGTAATAGGTCCACTTTCTCCGACACAATCACAGGCACGGGACACACGAATTTTCGTCATTGGTGTCGCGTCTACGAATGGGGTCGTAATGCATGGAAGAGATTGAATGGCACGGGCTCGTATCAACACAATTGGACCTGATTATAGCGATCGTAATCTTTCGTCAATCTGACGTGCTCGGGTTGAAAACTGGACTGAATCAACCTTCTCTCCTCGGTATGCGGCTACGTTTCCGGTTCTTTCCTGCCTGTTTAACCCACCCCTCGAGAAAGAACCTTTCCGTCGTAAACCACGTAAATACGATACTGCGGAACAAAGGGAAACGAAAGCTCGCAGTAGAAACTTTGCAAATCGGTAACTTTCACGCGAAGCTGAAACAAAAGCGGTATCCATTACGGCGTACAGAGTGGCATGGATCTTAGTCTCTGGGACTGTTAGCCTGCAAGAGGTCGAAAGTACGACTCTCAAGAGTCGGAAAGTTGCAATTATCCAGAGTACCGCTAACAGGCAGAGTAGCCATCTTGTCAAACTCTCGGCACTCGCGAACCCTCTGCTCTTCATTCACCAGCTCGTGACTTCTCTATTCATACTTGCTTCCTGTTCACCCTAGTTCCGTCGCTTCCGTCGCGAGACTACTGACCCTGATCGCGAATCTCTCTATCTCTCTTTCTCTGTGTGTCTCTCATCGCGAGACGACCCTCGACGTGGTGTGGCGAGACCGAGAACGGGACCAGAACCAGAACCAGAGGAAATCAACGGTGTGGAGTGACTGGTGGACAAACACAGGGTGACGCAAGCAAACGGAAGGTTAGCCCTGGCGGGCGAAAGATTCGCCGGCGAATTCGCGAAAGCCGCTCGTTAGCGCGATTATTACCAGCCACGGCTGATTCACCGTGCCGAACTTCGCTGGATCCTCGCGGTGGATCGAACAATGAGGAGCGAGAAGAGGGAAACGGGCAACGGACCATGAGATACGCCGGTAATAAGCCGGGCGGGGTTCATTAAGCGCATTGTTGCATCGCAGGCAAACTCCGTCCATCTTGCGCTCGCCGTCTCCCTTTTCCACGCGAACGCTCCGCTCGGATCCGCTCCTTTGATCGGCCTCGCCCCACGCGGACCGCTCGAAAGGAAGCCGCGGACAACCGGCCGTTTATTTATCCACGCTCGTCTCGACGCGATGAAAGGACCTGCGGAAATTTTCGACGCGCCGCACGTCCATCAGGCTTTCGCTCATTTTTGCCGCGGCACAAGTGCCCCGGAGGAGGGTTCGCGTGAAAGGGAAACGCGCGATTGTCGATAGATTTTAGGGCTATTGTCGGCGATATTGCCAGCCGAATTGGGTTTGCCCACAGAATCACGGCCAGCGGGTTTTGTTTGGTCATCGCTTTTACCTCGGTTTAGAACTCCGACCGTGCGCTGACTTTTGTTCTCCGTTGTGTTCAATCGGAAAGCTCGCGATTCGCAGTGGACACCGGTGCAAGCACAATGGCGAATTTTTTTTCGGTTTATGCGTACGTCGTTTGTTAGCCATGTCGGTGAATGCAAACTCTTGGTTCGATTCGAATATCCGAGAATTTTTGTTAATCGATTGGCTACCGTGTAAAGCGCTTTGTGTCGTAACTCGATTTTACGAGAAGTACATTCAGAATTTCGAATTTATCGGGCAGAAATTTTATTTGGAAAGCGATGTGGCAGATGTTTTAGATTGTTGAACAAGACGGATGAGAAAGAGTCACAAAGATAATAAATATAATATTCGAATTACGTTATAAAGAAAGTATAATCACTTAATCCCAAATATAAACAAGAAGCAAGGTATCGTTTGAAACTAGGACTTCGATTATGAATTCATTAGAATGGAGTATTTTGAAACGCGATTCGAGCCGTGAAGGATTAAACGAAAAAGTCATCGACGATCATCGATCAATAGAAAAGAATTGAACTGGAATATTCAGGTTCTAAATCGAGATTGGAACGAGCGACCGGTTTTTTAATAGCTTCGAAGAAGGTATTAATAGACTAAATACAGTTGCAGGAAGAACAATTCACTGATTCACGCGGCCTAATTAGTCAATGATCTCGCGTATAGGTTCTCGCGAATGTAAACGGTGAATCGGTGTTTATCTGTAACCGATCGTTCGCAGAAACTTATTTCTACCCGGTATATCACGTGGCGGTTTAATACTAATTACGGTAAACATATTACGCACTGGTTCTAGTCCTACGACGCACCATCTCCATCCGACCTCCATTGTTCCAAACGAAAGAAAATTCCTTCGACGCGCGTCATCGAACTTTATCGCCTCCCGATGCTGCGAATTCGCTCGATCGGCTCTGCGAATTCAACCGGAAACCGCAAACACGCTTCCGCGATCCCGCGGGGAAACGTCACGTGTCGCAATTCCGAAAAATACTAGTATGTTTATTTATTAGGAAAATATACGCAAAAGCGAACTTTATATCTGGACGAGAGTCATGGAATTTATCCGAATTCTAATGAAAATAAGGAACGAACTTTAAACCTTTATTAACGAGAATTCTTTTCTTATAAATAACGAGTCAAAGTTTCGAAGTTGTTATGAAGTCGATGGAATTCTCTACAATAACAGGATGAAAAGAAATCATTTTTCCATCTAGAAATATTCAAGTTTATTTCACGTTTTGCGCATACTATAAATTAAAGAAAATAAATTAAAGACAAAGGTTCAATTCCTCGCTATTTATCCCAAAATAATTTTATTACAACGTAACTCGAGGGAATCGTAAAAAAATAAATTCCTAACATATCGTCGTGCAACTACGAATTTAATATTCATTATTGCCCTTTAACACTTTGCATTCGAGAGGCAAGTCTCAGTCGCCATTTAATCAAATACCAAAGACTGATATTATTTAATATATAAAACGAAATATTACCCAACTATACGTGGAATATCGAAATGAAATAATTCTGTGTCTTAATTTCCATGCGATTTCTTATTTACCATTTTAAAAATGTCGTCGACGTTATGAGAGAAAATCTTCGAATTACTATTTTTCTCATCGAGTGCATAAAATTTTTTCAACTCGCGACCAAAAATCGCTTACTAATTAACACTAGATTTACGGGACCCATCAATTTGACAAATAAGTTGCTCAAATTATTCGATATTAACAGATTTAATTAACCTATATCAAGCCTTTTAATGTTGCGATTGTTTTCAAATTGAACTCATCGTTTGTTTTTTACAGAAAATATATGGATTGCTTTACCCTTAAATTTGACGGGTGTTCGTAGAAATAGGTATACAAAAAACGCCCGTAAACGTAGTGTTAACACTAAACCTGACATAAAATGATGAAATGAAACAGCATTAGAATCTCGGAAAAAAAAGAAATGGAAAAATAAGAGACATTGAAATATCGATAACACATTCTGCCAATTTCGGGACGAAAGGAGAAAATTCCTCTGCCGAATGTTCGTAAAATCCGCGTAAAACCTGCTCGCGAGCGCAGATTAATCGTGAGCGGGCGATGAACAAGGATGCTCCTTGGCGCGCATATCCTGAACTTGTTTCGCGTAATAGCGACACAGCGTGTACCTTGTACCTCCTAATCGGCGGCAAGACCGTAGGAGAATTTTCCGAAGGCGTGCCGTAATTTGAACCGAGGCGTTTGACACGGAGAACAAATACGAGGACGCGAGGCGTAGAACGCGGCCGGAGCGGCTGGCTCGTTTGTCACGCGCGCATAATCCCAACAATGGCCTCGCGGCGTAAACAAAATCGTGGGTGGTAACGACAAGCGGGCCGCGTACGCCCAAAGCAAATAACCGAAATAAACGACCTCCCGTTATAATTGTCGCCGCGATACACTTATCGGACCCGGTCGCTTTGTCCGCTAAAACGCGCTGCGAGCTGGCGCGAGAACCGGTACGCCGAGCGGAATCGCATTTTTCCAAACGCGCCGGAACCTCGCCGAATTCCTCCTTCGATTTCACTCCGATCGACGGAGATCGACGCCATCTTGCCGCGCCGACGCCTCCGTTACTTTCTTACAACCCGATCCGACTTCGACTTTGCTTTCTTAATATCGCGTAAAATACGGAAAATATTCTGCCAATTCCGGAAAATATTCTGCCAATATTCTGACAATTCCGGAAAATATTTTACCAATAGACGTACTTCGCGGGTAAAAGAATTTGAAAATATTATACGTGGAATTTTTCTGGAATCGTGAAAACTCGTAATTTATTTTTCTGAATTTCAGAAGTCTCTAAATTTTGAATACTTCCATATTTTAAAAATCATATCTTACACGTATCCTCTAAATTTTTCTGAATATTTTTCTAAATTTTCGCCTGATCGTTGCAGCAAAATTTTCCCAAATTTTCCGCATCTCCTATTTCGTTGCGATACTCGCGTGTCTCTACTTTCAGCGTATCTTTCTTTTCGGTTGTTGAATTTTGAAACGTTACAGGTTCGATGGATCACGCACGCTGCGGTATAACTCGAGTCAAGCTTATCAGACCCCCGGAGATGTCATGGGGGTCCTGCAAAAAGAGTCGTCAAGCTACACGGTTGATCGGATATTGGACGACCAGCGGAGGGAAAAGTTTTCGGGCTGGAACGAACGGGAGAGGCTGGTCGGGTCCGTTTAATAATTATGTCAATCGCGCAGCAAGCAGAGGTAAAGAGAACGAGAAGGAAAGGGGAGATAATGGCCGGCGAAAGGGAGGAGATAAGGGCTGGCTAGCCGGGCCGAGTAATTAATATTCCTCGGGGTGGGGTAATGACGTGCATGTAGCGATATTATGCCGGTTGATTGAGCTCTCTCGAAAATTCGCTGACTCCTCGCTGCTCATTATTTCAAGCAAGCCTCGTAATACACAGCCGCCCCCCTTTCTCCGCTGAAGAATTAAACGGCTATCCCTATACCCCTCCCTCTCTCCCTCTCTCTCTCTTTCTCGCCTCGCTCGCGCCTTTATTCCGCTTCTCATCGCCTCAACCCCTCGCTCGCTCTTTGTCTCTCACTTGTCGTGTTTCAGATCGAGCCGTCGTTTTTGGTCTTATTCGTTCGATGAGCAGCGAGAGTCGATTACGCAGGCGTAAACGCGTCGAAAGCTTAAAAGGCGAAATTAGAACCGAGATCCTGCTATCGTCCCGCGCTCGGGGCGATCTCTTTCAGGTAGCGAAACGGCCGAGCAGGTTTTTAATCTCGCCCCGGTATAATGCCTGTCGCGATATTCCGAGAAAAAGGTAGGAAAAACGGAGAAAAAGAAAGGGAGGAGTTCGAAATTCCGGCGGGTTGGGAAATTGGAAAATGGAAATGTCGCGAAGTCCGCCGCGATGATACAGCGGTTATGGCAGAGGACGAGGCGTTAGAATGATATTTCGCGGCAGAAAATAGGCTGTGTATTAATACCATCCTTATTAAACCGTGTTCCCAAGTTTGATCTGTAACGTTCAGGCGTGGCCAGAGCTTAATAAGCTCGGTCCTGCCAACAACTGGCCGTGCGTGATTAAACGAACGTCCAGGGACGATCTCGACGTATTTATACGTCTTTCACGAAGACGGCCGCGCGGAACTGATAAGTATGTGGCCCCACCGTTCGAAAACGGCTTCACGCTCATCGACCACGCTCTGTCATAATTCCCCTTAATTTCGAGCGACTCGGCCATAAGGCAGAAGACAGACAGACAGGCAGACAGACAAGACAGGCGACTTTTTCACGCGAGTCCCACCGTGCGCGGGTTAATTATAGCGAACGGGCAAACGGTTTTAGATGGACAATTAGGACGGTCGCGAGGAGGTATTCCGCTCGAATTTTGGCGAAGCGCGGCCGCGGGCTTGCGACCGGCTTGCGACCGGCTTGCCACGGGCTTGCGACGGGCTAGCCTAAAAGCTGGACGCCATACCGGGTGTTAGGAATGTACCAGCGACAACATGCCACGGATGTTTGGTAGTGCAAACCCCGTTTGGGGATTGGTTGCATAACGCCCGACGGAAACTCGAATAGAAAGGAAGGGAGAAGATTTGTGCCAGCAGTTAGACGCGACGCGGCAACAATTTCGCTTTCCTTCCACCGCAGACCTGCTGCCCGCTCTTTCACTCCGCTCGGTCATTCAACGATACGATCATCCGACGATTAATTACCATCCCGCTTTACCACCGAGCTATCTTAATCCCATTTCTCGATAACCGATAATCCAACTTTACGAATTCTATTTTCATCTTAACCTTTTTTAACGCGGTTATCAGAAATGTAATTTTTCTATCATGTATATTTTGACAAAGTCCGGCAATTTTTCTTGAAGGAAGAACGTTTTAACTTCGTCGCGAATTTTTCAAGTTTCGTTTTCATTTTATGAACGGATGTTAGAAGAAAATAGCGCGTATCGAGAGAAATTCGATTTCGAGCAATTGTCCGTCGCGTATAAATACGATTCGCCACTGCCAAGATTTCCTGTCACTTGGCAGGCCCGCGTATCGCGATTAAATCGCGGCGAGAATCGAGAGACTCGCGGGAGAACGGGAGAAACTCGAGGAAATGATCGAGAAGAGAGGTTCGAAGGCGTTTGGATCGAAAACGGATCGGCTTTAAAATAAATCCTTTTTTCGATCGGGAATAGAGCCGGTCGAAAATAAACGTCGTTGTTGACATCGGGAAGAATTGGGTCGACGGATTCCCCTCGGAGCACGTCCCCGGGAAATCGAGGCGCGATGGAGTCGAAGTTTGGCCCTTTAACTTGCAGGGCTGCGGCCCTTCCGCCCACGTGGCCGCTTTCGGAACGAGACGACGTCCGCGCGCTTGTCACCGAGCTGTGTGCTCGTAACGCGCACCGAAATAGAAAGTGTCGCTCGAATTTAGGAGCGCTAGTTACCGGTTAATAGCTGCTGGATAGCATCCGCGTCCAAACTTCCTCTCGTAACACGAAAATAAAGATGAGGAATAGGACGGACAGCTCTCGAGGATATTGCCTCGCGACTATGCTAACTGCGCTAAGAGGGAAACCTGGTATCCACTGCTTCTCCTTCCTCACGCGTCCGTCACGGTTAAAAAATGACGATTTTCAAACGAAATTCGGCGAAATTGAATTTTGAAATTCTTATCTTTAACCCTTCGCGGACGAGAAACGAAAATAACGATGCGTCAAATATATATTAACCCTTTGCATTCGAGGGCTCCGGAGCGGAGCCATTTAAAATTTGTCTTCAAACTCGAGGGCTCTGCTACGGAGACAATGCAAATTATATAATTTTCAGTTTTTAAACATCCTCGTGCAAATATTCCGATTCATATGTGGAAATTTAATTTTTAATTTCTTTCTCGATATTTGTGTCGCATTGAATATTTTTTCTGTAGTCAAAAAATCGTCGAACGCAAAGAGTTAAGCAATTGAAAATAAGAAATTGAGGGAAATTTTCAGAATTAAAAAATATATATCACATCGATGACAATGCTACAATTATTTTTCACTGTATTCCAAACAGCTTTCACTGTAAAAAATCAAAAATTTCCATAACCCTTTTGCACTCAATAGGTGAGTCTTGGACGCCATTTAATCGGATTCTAAATGATACGTGGAATAACGAAATAAAATAATTTTGTATTCCAATTTGCATACGATTTCTAATTCACCGTTTTAAAAATGTCATCGACTTTATGAGAGAAAATTTTCTAAAAGAATTACTACATTTCTGTAATGTAAAAATAACAGAACGTTGAGTGCAGAGGGTTAATTCTCGTCATGCGTGGATAAATATTATATAAAAGTAAACGAAAGTCGAGATGAAAGTAGATCCGAGGATATTTTCACTTCTGCGTGGAATGGATTTTTGAAGTAACGAATATTCGATCGTTTGAAATGGTGGATGGAGGGTACTAAAGAGAAGAGAGGCGAAAGATGTAGACGTAAATACGAAGTTACAGCTTTTCAAATATTTACGATGGCGCGAGTGGCTCGATGACGCTACGAAGACGCGGTCCGTGCAGTGTTATCGAAACACTCGTCACGCTGTCTTCGTTTCCGGTTTAGAGCGGCGTTAACATATAATCGAACGTCAATTTGTCTGTCGTGGACAGAGTGGAGCTCGAGAAACCAGTAGAACGAGTAAATTTTCCCTAATTCTCTCCTTCCTCACGCTTCTATTTCCAACCTTCTATTACCTTCATCTCTGCCTCTCGTTTGAATAACAAAATTCTCCAGCATAAACATCGATTTTTTAAATCCACGTTTTATCTCTCTATAACCGAGATATTATTTACTCTCGTGAAAAAAGAACGGTTACGAATACAACGCGATTACGCTATAATTTGGAACGTTATGGCCGATAATAAGGGAATAAATTAAATTCTAAGAATATCCGAGAGGATGCAAATGACGTTTAAGAAGAGCCGAAACGGCGCTGAGATGTTTCTCAAACGACCCCGGTTACTTTCTTCGACCGTTCCTAGGGAAATTATGCCATGAAATTAACGTTCCTAGCGGTACCATTACGGGGTCGTTGAGGATTTTCTCTATTCCTCGCCCAAGGGCCTACGCGGGATCAATTTTCAAGAAATTCCTCCCTCGACCAGATTGCGGTTTTCCGCTGCAGGGACACTAACTGCATCCGAGGATGCACCTTTATCCGATTCGTCATTAGCTCGGTTAACATCCTAGCTTTACTCAATTCTCGAATCAACTCTTAGAGGAAAACGAAACGCGTGTGCGTCTCCAAAAAATAGAATAATCACAGCGAAACTAATTCGTCGAATATAACTTTCCGAAAACTCCCAAATCTCGAATCAAAAATAGGTAATAATCGATTATTCTAATTACAATTATTAAAATTCCACGTATCGAATATATCTCATTGCTGATTGATTTCATCTGCAATTGATCACCTTATATTAGATAGTGCGAGATATCTTATAGTTAACTATCTCGCGGTAAATCTCCTATATAAATATTTACATAAGCACTTGCGAGTATTCGCAGAAAAATTTGCAAAAGTTTCCCTGTACTTCATCCGATTTTCGAATCACAAATTAAAAAAATTCGCGAAGTCGATTAAAGCAGCGACACTCGATCAAAAAATATTTGACAAAACATCTCACCCCTTGTTGTAAACCCAAACTGTATACCAATTCCAAATATTCACTGGAAAATTTGGAACTGGAACTCTAGAGACATAAAAGTTTCCGATACCTCACACCCCTTAGAAACTATTAACTTTCATTCTCATACCGTGTCACGATCGATCGGCCGATTTGCCAAGCTCCGTACCCCGCTGATCGTACACGAGACACAGGAAACTCGCTTACCTGAAACAGAAAGTGAAAAAAATGTGAGTTTAATGCGCGCAACAGGATGGACGGGAAATCGGCGCGGCATGGAACGGGGGCATAAAATGCACGGCTACGGAATTTCGGCGAAGAGGGACGAGGTGGTATCCTTGAAGCACGGATATTACACGGACGTTGCATAAGCATTGTTATTTATCTTGGTGAGGATCGCCAGAATGTTCACGTTAAAATAATAACGCGACGGCTGCCAATGTCCCCAAGAACGAGACCGGCTGACGGAAATCGGCTTGTTACTCCGATTATACTGCTTGTACCAGCGTTTAACGCTGGCGAACGCTCGATTTATCGACCCTCGAGTTTGTCTCGCCTCGAAGTCACTGTTAATAATACCCGATCCTCGGACGCCGTACCGTAGATCGTCGAATCTTTTGCGAAATAAACCCTCGATCGGCCATCACCGGCCGTCCCTCGTCTTCGCGCGAATTCATCGCCAACATGGCCGACGCGACTAATCGCTGCTCCTCGATCAGCCTCGCGAATCGATAACGGTACCCGGTGTTAAGGATTTTTAAATCGATCCACAGTGGTTTTCGAGCCTCCACTTTTCACCGTTTGATACACGCTTATCGAGATCATCTGTCGGTTATTCCGATTATGCGATGGAATATTTTGGAAAATTACGATAGACGTTAACACTAGGTTTATGAGGGTTCTTTGTATACCTATTTCTACGGAAACCCGTCAGATTTAGGGTAAAGAAAACCACATATTTTAATATTAACATATTAATAA
>NIJG01000004.1:707363-760217 GCA_002201625.1 Euglossa dilemma
TTATATTATCTTAAATTTGACATATTAATTAATATGGGTCTTCAAAATTTCATGGTGACTGAGAGTCGCCTCTTGAGTGCAAAGGGTTAAATTTCATAGGATTTCTTATTTACCGTTTGAAAAATATCGATAACTTTATGGTAGGAGATCTCCGAATTACTATGTTTCTATAACGGAAAACTACCGAGTGCAAAGGGTTAAATCGATCTACTTTCAGATCACTGCGATACGATTCCGGTATAGTTCGTTTCATCAAATTTAAAATTACCCAAAATAATTCCGTGTCTTAATTTTCATAGGATTTCTTATTTACTGTTTGAAAAATATCATTAACTTTATGGTAGATCTCCGAATTACTATTTTTCTGTAACGAAAGAATTGCCGATTGCAAAGATTTAATTATAACGTATCCTCGGTTAAAGCAATTAACTCAGTGGTGTTAAACTCGCATAAGCAACGTGATGACACGAACCGTGAAACGAAGTTATAAAATTTCAAGGGTGCAAATCACCGATAAACGAAGAAAATATTAACGAACACCGAAAAAAGTTTCAGTGATTCTTATCCTCTCGTTACCATCTTCTCATTAAGAACCAAAATTCTTCACATCTCCGTATACTCAAAAAGTTACTGCAATTTTACTATATACTTGTGCAAATATATATTTTATACAAAAATTACTCGACCAAAATGAAATTAATTCAATTTCTTAACTCCGCGTGTCCAGTTACTATCTTCGCCCACGCTGTTATCTCTCGGATAACCAAAGATATCGTATCTCGGTTATCGTAATCGAGTCTCACGATGCAACGAGTCTGAGAACCTCTGCTGTGTTTCACACCGAAACAACGAAGGAAGCTACCCTAACTCGAACGCTCCTCGCTTCTCTCCTTCGATCCTCGAAGATCGCGCAGCTGACCTAGAATCCCGGACCGATGCTCCAGGTGAATCCGTTAACGCCTGTTCGCGTAATTCGGTTCGAGGTATCGGAACCAGTCGCCGTAATCGAACGTCAAATCTGCGAGGCCGGCCGCCGTTACGGAGATCATTACCGGCGCTGTTCGCCGGCTCGTCTCGCAATTATCGGGGCTGGCACGCAGCGCTACTGATAATCGCACACTATTAGACAGCAAGAAATACTCCCGATAAGTGGTTTCCAGATAAAATCGCGCCTGCGCGCGCGAGCGCCTACTCGTTACGGCCATTTTTATTGACAGCCCCGGCCGCATCTTAATCGCGCTCCTCCCTGTTCATTGATATATTATTACGCCGGATGGCCGTTCGCGGAACTCCTTATTTCACGCTCATACGACGCTGGGAAATCGGGTTATCGGCGTTGTTCCCCGGTGATTGAATCTAACGCGATGGCGTGTCTCGCCAGGATATTACGCTCGAGGTGTCGACGCGATCGTTATCGCCTCCTAACGCGATAATCCAGTTAGAGGACACGGCTACGCCCGCGGAAACCCTCTCCGCGAGCTTTGACGAGCCGAGAAGGACGCGAGGAGCGAATCGTTTATATGAATAGGTTATATAGGAATTTTTAAATATTTTTTGCGATACCGTGGAATCAGAATAATTTCTTTGATAGAGGATCTCGCGTTTTATGCAATCGGCTTTTTTCGCTTATTTTTCAAACACTTTGTACACGTAGGTACTTCGGCAATTCTCTCCTCGAGTTGCCGAGAGGGTGGCGAGGAGCGAATCACGGGTTTATAAGAATTTTGAAGCATTTTTCGCGATACCGTGGAATCCGAATAATTTCTTTGATAGAGAATCTCGCGTTTTACGCAATCGGTTTTTTCCCGCTTATTTTTAAAACACTTTATACACGTAGGTACCTCGATAACCCTCTCCGCGAAATGCCAAGAGGGTCGCGAGAAGCGAATCACAAGGTTATATGGGAAATTTGAAACATTTTCGCGCTACTGTTCAATCAGAATCATTTCTTTGATAGAGGATCTCACGTTTTACGCAATCGGCTTTTTTCCGCCTATTTTCAAGACATCCTGTACGCGTAGGTACCTCGGCAACCCTCTCCGCGAGCTTTGGCGAACTGAGAGGGTCGCAAGGAGCGAATCGCTTATATGAATCGGTTATATAGGAATTTTTAAATATTTTTCGCGATACCGTGGAATCAGAATTATTTCTTCGATAGAGGATCTCACGTTTTACGCAATCTGTTTTTTCTGCTTATTTTTCAAACACTTTGTACACGTAGGTACTTCGGCAATTCTATCCGAGAGTTGCCGAGAGGGTCGTGAAGAGCGAATTATTGGATTATATGAGAATTTTGAAACATTTTTCGCAATACCATGAAATTCGTAACATTTCTTTGATAGAGGATCTCGTGTATTACGCAACTGGCTTATTCCGCTACTTTCAAAACAGCCTGTACACGTAGATACCTCAGCAACCCTCTCCGCGAGTAACAGAGAGGATCGCGAGGAGCGAATCACGGGGTTATATGGGAATTTTTAAGCATTTTTCGCGCTACTGTGCAATCAGAATCACTTCTTTGGTAGAGGATCTCACGTTTTACGCAATCGGCTTTTTTCCGCTTATTTTTTAAACACTGTACACGTAGGTACCTCGGCAATCCTCTCTGCTAGTTGTTGAGATGGTCGCGAGGACCGAATTACGGGATTATATGAGAATTTAGAAACATTTTTCGTAATACCATGAAATTCGAAACATTTCTTTCATAGAGGATCTTGCGTATTACGCAAATGGCTTATTTCGCCTACTTTCAAGACACCCTGTACACATAGGTACCTTGACAACCCTTCCTGCGAGTTGCCAAGAGGGTCGTGAAGAGCGAATTATTGGATTATATGAGAATTTAGAAACATTTTTCGCAATACCATGAAATGCGAAACATTTCTTTGATAGAGGATCTCGCGTATTACGCAACTGGCTTATTTCGCTACTTTCAAAACACCCTGTACACGTAGATACCTCAGCAACCCTCTCCGCGAGTAACAGAGAGGATCGCGAGGAGCGAATCACGGAGTTATATGGGAATTTTTAAGCATTTTTCACGATATCGTGAAATCTGAATCATTCCATGGATAGAGGATCTCACGTATTACGCAACCGGCTTATTCCCCCTATTTTCAAGACACCCTATACACGAATTTACCTTCGCATTCTAACACGATAATCCAGTTAGAGTACACGACAACCCTCTCCGCAAGTTAGAACTAGCCGACATGATCCACGCGAGTAGCGAATCTCAGAGTTATATAGGAATTTCGAAACATTTTTCGCGCCACCATGGAATCCGAAGTATTTCTTTCACAGAAAGGTCTCTCGAATTACGCAACCGACTTCGTCCCAGTGACTACCATTCTTCCACCTATTTCCGAGACACCCTGTACACACACATAGGTACCTACTCGTCCTAACCCCCGTGCAAAAGAACAAAGAACCAGCGAGAGCAAGCCAAACCCCTTGGCTAAATCAGCCTATACCGCTCAATTAGGTCAGCCGGGTCATCCGCGGTTCTCCAAGCTAAGCTCTTCACCTCCCAGAATATTCCACCTTCGGAATATTCTTCCATCGGCGTATCCCTGCACTTGGAACGCTTCCATGCCATCGGTACGGAGCACCGGGTCCCGGTCGATCCCGATCGATCGGACGGGACACGTTTCATCGGACCAGAGATCTCCAATTTTCGGGATAGCCGTCGGGTCTAGGCGTGTGTATCGTCGGTTATCGCGTCTCGGACCGGAAAACAGAGAGGCAGAAAGTTCGGGAATCCTTCCAAGCTTTCCACACGGTGGCATCGGTAATTCGGATTAGGTCTGACCGCGTTGCTGACCGGCCGTTGCTAGATAGACGGCGAGCCTCTCCCCGGGGGGATGCTGAAGAGGGAAACGGACCGGCTGGGGGGATGGAGGGGGCGAGACGTAAGAAGTCAAGACGCAAATAGAACTCCCAAGTTAGCCTAACGGGCTTGCCAGAGGCGGATCGAGAAAGGAGGAGAGAAAGGGGAGAGTTGCAGCAAGCACATGCTTACCAACCGTCTACTTCTTCGCTCGCCTTCCTACCTTTCATCCTCTTTCCCTCTGCCAACCCTCTCCCCTAACGTTTTGTCCGTTTCTCCACGAACGTTATCTCGCGTTATCTCGAGCAACTTCGTTGGTTCTCTTTCCCTTCATCTTTTCCAGGTTTTTCTGCAGTAAGCCGATCGGAGAAGATCGAAAGGTTGAGATTTCTTTGGTTCACAGACAGCGATGGCTCCAGCGATTTTATTCCGACCAAGTTTCTCGCGAAGTTTCGAGCATCTCGACGAGACTAACAGAGATAACAAGCGATTCTGCTTATTTCTGCTATTTTTTCCGAGGTAATCCGTCGAGAGATGATCGATAGGAGCCAACAGACGTTCCTTGGAATCGGCCTCGTACTCCGAGTAGAGATGTCATAATTAGATCTTTTTCATAACCGGTTTTTCGATTATTTTTGCGCTAACCGATTAACCGGTTAACCGACGCGTGTTTGCTTTATACCAAGAAGCACGATAAAATCGCGCCGACTCGATTAATTGCACATCGACAACCTAGGTAACAAAACAGCTGGTAATACGCGAGTAAATATAGGTGAGAATAATTCTTCGCGGATCACGTTTATTTGCTCGCTCGAATAATCGCGTAGACGTTTGCGAATGACGCGTCGCGAAGAGGAATCGACCGGGTTTTGAATAACGATAACCGATTATCGAGTAATAATAAATCTGACCTAAATCTGACGTATCTAATCTCCATCTAATCACTCGCGTGCATAAAATCGTTAAGGATTACCTTTCACTGCGATCCGGAATTTTTCAGAAATCCTCGTTTTTCCACCGATAAGTTTCGATCCACGGATAAAAGATAAAAGCAGACACAGCTCGTTTCGGGATTGGATTGACGATTCGCGCGTTCGCTTATCTGTAACCGCGGTTAGTAGCTAGGCGAATTCGATGAGCAGATTTGGCAAGATCTAGAACGGAATAGCCGGGCAACCCGCAAAATATACAGACACCGCGACCCCTGGCCAACTTCCACGAACTCTCCTCTCCTCTTCTCTACGCTTCCAGGAGGTTATTAAACTCCAAAACGACTAGCCGTGTTTGCAAGCGGAATCGCGCGATTTCGCGGAATCCGCGTGGACGAAACACGGATACGAACAGCACTCGAGGCGAGTCAACAAACAACGGCAATAACGACACCTGTCCTAAATCTCTCGATTCGGCACGGGCGAGTGACATCGGGCAAAAAGATAGCTCGCTCGCGCGAGCGAACGAAGCGCACGGCCGTCGACGAATCGGCAAACGAGGGCGTGAAAGCAGGCTTTCCTCTGGTGCTTTCCTCGGACGCTTTCCTTGATTCAATATTTGCTCTTGCGAGGGCCGAGTGCGGCCCGGGGAACCGCGACTTCGTGGCCTCTGTTATGGAGGATCCGGCCAGCCGACGACAGCTTTATGAAATCAGCACCGCGAGAGCTCGCCGAGCTTTTTCTACGAGGCCTCGAGACCGAGAGAAAGTCGACAGAGGGCGCGGGAAAAATTATTGGTTCAACGAAACTTTCCTCGCGTTCGCCAGAAATATGCCCTCCGCCACCGTTCTGGCAACGGACCTGGCTGCAAGCTGTAATCGACGTGTAATCCCGTCTGTTTGATAATAAATATTCAAGGGACCGGGAAAAATTCACGGAAGTCTCGATTCGTTCGTTTATTCTACGTCTCTTAAAGGGAGACCCTTGCCTCTGTTGATTAGACCTTTGCGATTTTGCAATTTTACTCCGTTCTTCCTAATTTTTATGAGAATCCTCGAACGGGAGTGTACTCTGAGATTATTCGCGAAATTACGAAATCACGGTGAACAGAAATCTTCTTCTAAATTTTATAACGTCGATGGAAGCACTCGAGAAGTATTTCTAAATGCGAGGAGAGATCTCACGAGATCTAAGCCGATTAAACCTTTGCGATTTTGCAATTTTACTCTGTTCTTCCTAATTTTTATGCGAATCCTCGAACGGGAGTATACTCTGAGATTATTCGCGAAATTACGAAATCACGGTGAACAGAAATCTTCTTCTAAATTTTATAACGTCGAAGGAAGCACTCGAAAGTATTTCCAAATGGGAGAAGAAATTTCGCGAGATCTAAGTCGATTAGCCCTTTAAAATCTTACAATTCTATTTCGTTCTTCGTAATTTTTATACGAATCCTCGAACGGGAGTGTAATTTGGAATTATTCGCGAAATTACGGAATGACGGTGAACAGAAATCTTCTTCTAAATTTTATAACGTCGATGGAAGCACTCGAGAAGTATTTCTAAATGCGAGGAGAGATCTCACGAGATCTAAGACGATTAAACCTTTGCGATTTTGCAATTTTACTCTGTTCTTCCTAATTTTTATGCGAATCCTCGAACGGGAGTATACTCTGAGATTATTCGCGAAATTACGAAATCACGGTGAACAGAAATCTTCTTCTAAATTTTATAACGTCGAAGGAAGCACTCGAAAGTATTTCCAAATGGGAGAAGAAATTTCGCGAGATCTAAGTCGATTAGCCCTTTAAAATCTTACAATTCTATTTCGTTCTTCGTAATTTTTATACGAATCCTCGAACGGGAGTGTAATTTGGAATTATTCGCGAAATTACGGAATGACGGTGAACAGAAATCTTCTTCTAAATTTTATAACGTCGAAGAAAGCACTCGAAAGTATTTCCGAATGAGAGATGAGATCACGCAAGATCTAAGACGATTAGCTCTTTGGGATCTTACAATTCCACTCCGTTCTTCTTAATTTTTATGCGAATCCTCGAACGGGAGTGTACTCTGAGATTATTCGCTAAATTACGGAATCACCGCTAACAGAAATCTTCCTCTAAATTTTACAACGTCGAAGAAAGTACTCGAAAGTATTTCCGAATGAGAGATGAGATCTTGCGAAATCTAAATCGATTAGCCTTCTACGATTTTACAATTCTACTCCGTTCTTCCTAATTTTTCTACGAATCCTCGAACGGTAATGTATTCTAAGATTATTCGCGAAATTACGAAATCAGGAAAATATAAATCTTCTTCGACTCCTTCCGAATTTCTAAATTTGATAACATCGAAAGGAGCACTGGAAAGTATTTCCCAATGAGAGAAGAGATCTCGCGAGATCTAAAGGATCCTAGAGGATAATTTCGCACTCTTATTCCAAAACGCAACTGGTTATTTAAATTACTTCGAAGAATTTGAAATTAAAATTAAATTCCAAGTAATTTTTTACCTTTAATCTGGAAACTAGCCTCGACCTCGGGAAGGCGATTAACGAGTCGATAACTGATCTATTATTAAACCACGTTCTGTATCGCGTATTTTCGATCACGTCTCTAATAATCCTCGGGGTATCCTTGGTCCTAAAGAACATATATCTATAAAACGCGACGTGGATCATGAGGGTTAACATCCCTAACCCCAAAGCGACTCGGAAACCCCTGGTTCGAAGTCAATTTGCCGGATGTTGAAGCTCGCTACCGCGGACGAGCCCTGGAGCTCGCGGAGGTATTCGAATGGCTGGCGTTCCTGATTCCTCATGATCCTGAAACGTGATCTCATCTTCGCGGGCGGACGCGTGGAATTCGTCGGATAAGCGAGCCCGCGTTTCGATGAAAAAGGAAAACGAGGGTCGAGGGTAAAAAGAAAGCAAGGAAGACCAGAAAGAGAGAGAGAGCTCGCGCGCGAACATTTCACGGTGCGACGAGCACTAGCTACCCGCGATCTTTACATCTGCACTTTAATATATTTTTATATCGCCACGAGCGAGCGCGTCGTGCCTCACTTACACCGACGTTCCTCCATTCCACGTGGCCATCCGACGAGTCGCGTTTTAACGAGTCTCTCGCTCTGGAATTCGCCCGATTCTCGCGGTCACCGCGCTCCCATCTTCTCCTCCGCCATTCCGCCAACGATATCTGTCATTTTGTATCCCGACGTTTTAAACTGCCGTGCGACTACTGAACCATCTTGGTTATTGGGCGCGAGTGTCGCTTCGTTGAATTAAATTTTACGAAAAGAAGCGCAATTATTCTAGAGATATACGAGTGAAAGAATCGAATGAATTAAAAAAGTCAACGAATAGCGCGAAACGTTTATTTCTTCGACTCAGACGCTTATAGTAATTCGTCGATATATCCAAAACCAAGCGATGACAAACGCTGACCTATAAGATAAAGATCGAAATTATTCGTAATTTATTTTCAGAAATTCGTTAAAAAATTTAAAAAGGGAAACGTGCAATCTTCTTCGCTGTGCGAAACGATTCCGAGTATGGTGATAAGTATAAAAGACATAAAAAAATCATAAAATATTCACGAACTTCTGCACATTTTTTATTCCCTTAAATACGCGGATTAAAGTTAACAATCGAGATTAAGCGAGATATTAAAAGAGATTCAAGATCGTTTATGGATATAGAATATCTCTTCGACCTATTTTCGAAGAGCATGCAAAAATTCGCGACTGTTTCTATTTCAAGAGAAGCAAAGAAGAAACTGCGCGCCTAAGCTCGATAATACACGGTTAAATGACTCATTTCTTCTTCTTTATCATTGCTTTTACTCGTAAACGTTGATCGGCGATGCGCAAACCGCAGGAAACAGCTGCCATGCGACCGCGACGCCCCATTTTCCAGCCTCGACCGCTGGCAAAAGGTATGCAAAACGAGGAACGCTCGCGCAACAACGAGCGGCCATAAATTAAAAGAGAAACAACAAACACCGACCGGAGAGAAGCGCGAAAACCTCGAGAGAATTAACGCGAGGTAACTTTCAATTAACCCCTCTCTTAGGATAACCCTAGGCGGATGTTACGTCACGGTGGAAAGAATTCGATCATTCTCGACTTTTGAGATAAGAAGAATGGAGAACGGCGCCGGAATGTCGCGAAAGAAGCGATCCGACTGGCTGACACATCTCGCGGTCGCTTTCCCTATATAAACAGAGCCGATTTACCCGCTGGCCTGGCTTTCGTTTCGGCCATTTTGTCGCGATATGTTCGCGACGGCGCGCGTCGCCGCGTTTCTTTTTCGCTCGGCCCGCGAGAAACTCGTCGCTGGTTTCCCGTCATCGCTCGCGATTACGGACTTTTTATACGGGGAAAAGAAGGTGAACGGAGCGGAGAGGAGCGGAGAGGAGAGGAGAAGCACGGAGCGGAGACGAGAGAGGGGAATTTCACGCCCACGCGAGCCGCGTTATTCGCGGCGATAATTCTGCGGGTCGGGCGTTTGGTTCGGCCTACCAGGCTACTCTCTCGTTAGCGTGCTTTACCGGATCCGTCCGTCGGTGATTACGCGAAATTGTCGCGGCGCTGGAGGGGGCGGTGATTAATAGGGCGCGCGAGGACGCGGCTGGCCCCCGGAGGAATTATGGAAGGCAGGTGCCGCGAAAAGAAACGGAACGCGTCCGATTCGACGATTTCTTTATTCGCCGATATACGCGCCACGCTGAAAAGTTACGGGCGCCGAGGGTGAACACGCGAGTGGAATCTGCCGGAATGGTGCACGCGGAAAGAAGCAGCCGAGAGGAGGACCGTTGGGGGGCGCTTAATGAAGCCAAGCACCCGGGACGACATTTTTATTATATGATCGATGCTACGCCCGTTTCGAATTAGTGCCACCGAGTATAACCAGTTCGAGGGAGGATTAACTCCGCTCTTCCGAGAACCTCGATACTTTGCACCGGGATACGTCTTCCGCTCCGCGAGTCCTTTTCCGCGCGAAACACGGGAAAAAGTGGAACGGTCGATTCGGCGAAACCAAGACCAGGAGAAATCTCTCGAATCGATCGTAAATCAAATTTTTCGTAGCCTAGTGAATTTTCTTAGCCGATGAATTCCCTACTTACCCTGTTCGATGGAGGGCTTCGCTAGCAGATAAACGATTTTTACGAATTTTAATATATTGTATAGATGTCGTTCTTTTCTACGCGAGAAAAAGTGGAACGGTCGATTTTGCAAAACCAAGACCAGGAGAAATGTCTCGAATCGATCGTAGATCAAATTTTTTGAGCCGAATGAATTTTTATATCGATGAATTCTCTACTTACTCTATTCGATGGAGGACTTAATTAGCAGATAAACGATTTTTACGAATTATAATACGCTGTATAGACGTCGTTCTTTTCTATGCGGGAAAAAGTGGAACGATCGATTGGCAAAACCAAGACAAGGAGAAATCTCTCGAATCGATCGTAGATCAAATTTTTCGTAGCATAATGAATTTTTATATCGATGAATTCTCCACTTACACTGTTCGAGGACTCGATTAGCAGATAAACGACTATTACGAACTTTAATACGCTGTATAGACGTCGTTCCTTTCTCAAATTAAAGTTAAGTCATCCTTATAAGGCAAGCTAAGAGGTGGTTATCTATAGATACAACAGTGGAACGATTACTTCACACGAGATACCGATTATTCTCCCGAGAGTTATATAGAAGGTTTCTGACGATGATTCGTGTAGAAAACTTTAAGTCGGTACGGAATTAGATAATTAATCCAACCTTTCGTTTTCTATAGCAATTAATCTTCGCTTTGAATGTAGAAATTTTTAGGTGGAACCTACTCGATCACGATATATTGGATTGGCTCAGACATAGGAAGTCATCGTGGGTCCTAATAACTATCCTAATTCTTCACATTCGATGTCGATCAGTTTCCCAATAGTCTACTCGGATTTTATTCAATGGAGAGTGAAAATAAACACATTTTCTTCAAATAAAGAGAGGCTATTCGTCGGGTCTAACATGTCTCACGCAAATTTTATTCGATAGTCAGCAATAATAAACAACTTCAACTACATTTTATTTAAATAACAAGGAGTTATTGGTTGAGTCTTCTATAGTCCACGCAGATTTTATTTGATGGTGCGCAATAATAAACAAATTCGACTATATTTTATTCAAAGAAAATGGAGTCGTTGGTCAGATCTTTTATGGTCCACGTAAACTTTGTTCAATGGTACTCAATAACAAACAAAATCGATTATATTTTACTCAAATAAACAGTCATTGATCTGGCCTTCTATGGTCCAAGGCGACTTTGTTCGATGGTACTCAATAATAAACAAATTCGACTAAATTTTATTCAAAAAAAGAGGAGTCATTCGTGGGGTCTTCTATAGTTCAAGGAGACTTTGTTCGATAGTACTCAATAACAAACAAATTCGACTATATTTTATTCAAAGAAAGAGGAGTCGTTGGTCAAATCTTTTATGGTCCAAGAAGATTTTGTTTGGTAGTACTCGATAATAAAAAATTCGACTACATTTTACTCAAATTAAGCATCATTGGTCCGGTATTCTATGGTTCAAGGAGACTTTGTTCGATGGTACTCAATAATAAACAAATTAAACTATATTTTATTCAAAGAAAGAAGAGTTGTTGGTCAGATCTTTTACGGTCCAAGGAGGTTTTGTTTGGTAGTACTCGATAATAAACAAATTCGACTACATTTTACTCAAATTAAGCATCATTGGTCCGGTGTTCTATGGTTCAAGGAGACTTTGTTCGATGGTACTCAATAATAAACAAATTTCACTATATTTTATTCAAAGAAAGAAGAGTCGTTGGTCAGATCTTTTATGGTCCAAGGCGACTTTGTTCGATGGTACTCAATAAAAAACAAATTCGACTAAATTTTATTCAAAGAAAGAAGAGTAATTCGTGGGGCCCTGTATGGTCCAAGGAGACTTTGTTCGATAGTACTGAATAACAAAACAAATTCAACTACATTTTACTCAAATAAAGCATCATTGGTCGGGTGTTCTATGGACCAAGGAGACTTTGTTCGATGACAAGGAAACTCGGACACGCTCGATTGCGCTTGACGGGAAGTAAAGAAGGACCGGAAGTGTTCGATAAGCGCGGGGCGGAAGGAAGAGGAGCCGGGTGGCGTGGTAGCAGCATCGACAGACGGTAGAACAGACTGGTCGAACGGCCGACCCGTTTATCGTGAGTCATTCTAGAAAATGTGGAGTGGTGCCAGCCGGCAAGAGGGCGGATGAGGTCGGTTGGCACTTCGACCCTCGAGGCAATACATCATTCGGTTCTGGTTTCTAGTTTTAATATCTTTCCCGCGTTTCGCTCGCGTACGCTTCTTGGTTCGTCGTTCGCTTATATTTAGCGATCGGTCTCTGCCTACAATGATCCACGCTTCACCGACTCGTAAAACGAATCCGCATCGGCGAATTCGAAAATAGCCCGCGTGACATTTTCCCGCGAATATACGCCGCGTTCCGCGATCGGCCACGGAATCGAAAGACCGAGTCGATTCTGCGAGAAAAAATAAGTCGACAACGTGCAACGCGATTTTCCCGAGGCTTCGCTTCGAGGGAAAATTAATCACGAACGAGAGATTGTTCGCGGAGGAAGATCGATGCAAAACGATTCGTTTCATTGGGAATATTTATAAATACGAACGCAATATTGGTTTACAGAGAAATCCGCTGAATCGACGACATATGCGCGAACCACCCACGCGAATATTTCAACTCGATTTTCGCGAAAACAAAGCAACGTATGAAGAAACGTTGTTCCGTGTTTTTCGCCTGTTCCTTTCACGAAGAATCGATTGCTTTTCGGTTGTGCTATTAATTGCGAATCACTCTGTATAATATCTTGGCGATTTGTCCCTTGTTTGTTCTCGTGTTTCTTTGAAGATCTTGTCACGAAGAAAAGAATTCTTTCAAAGTGCATATAACACACGTCTAACTCAATTTCAAAATAAACCTGTATTGATAGATTCGAAAATGACTTGATATTTTTTGCGAATATACGATGGTTATGGTTTGAGAAAAATTGAAGAAAAGGAAATAGCGATTCGCGAATTTCCGTGTATTATCCTTATCTCTTCTTATCTTCTTACGTGTATTTCAAAAATAGGATAAAGAGATAACACGCGATAGGAAGATAAAATATTAGCTTCTTTCGATACCTACTATAGAAGCCTGTTTTTAATCTTAATCGATATATCTCGATAAATATACGAAAATTCGCAAATCGCTCAATTTCGCAAGTCTCCTCGGTAAAGTGAATATAACGATCGATCTCTGCTAAAGTGAGCCACGTTCGATCGACTCGTCGCATAAATCTGCATCGAAGTGTTCGAGAATAATCTGCCGGGCATTAATCCACGAATATATAATTTATGATAATTTATCGCGTTTTAATATTTTAAAATGTCTCAAGCAAACCATCTACGAACCCAGGCCAGACACAGGGATATTTTTAGGAATTTTTTCAAAGGAAAGGAAAAATCCTAAACGTATCTCATCGATGCGACAGATAAACATACTTCGACCTATCATTCAAACAGAAATTCAAGAAGTATTTCCCTAGATTTATCCGACTTAGAACTAAATAAATCGGTGAATAACATGGGACAATAGGTAAAAGATTTCTCACCAGGAAAACCTTGACTCTTGCAGCCACACCAAAATTTCTCAGAATTTCATCGACTATAATGCACTTTGTCATACTAAAATACTGTTCGTTCCTAAAACTCGTTATTTATTCATTCGCAAAGATCGAAAGACTTCGCTACTTTACATTATACAATAATACCGAAATTTAGACGCAACTCGCCGCATTTCAGCGGATTTAGTCGTATAAAAATTCCGAAAACAGAAAACTTTCACCTACCAGACCCAACAGACTGGACCCACGTGCAACAAAACCCACTGAACTATAATAGAATATATAATTATGATAATTTATCGCGTTTCAATATTTTAAAATGTCTCAAGCAAACCTTCTACGAACCCAGGCCAGACACAGGGATATTTTTAGGAAATTTTTCAAAGGAAAGGAAAAATACTAAACGTATCCCATTGATGCGACTAATTACGTCATACATACTTCAACTTATCATCCAAACGGAAAGGGTTACTCCTATCATGCAAATTCGAGGAGTATTTCCTTAGATTTATTCGGCTTAGAACTAAATAAATCGGTGAATAACATGGGACAATAGGTAAAAGATCTGCTCTCATCAGGAAAACCTTGACCTTTGCAGTCACAGCAAAATTTATGAGAATTTCATCGATTATAATGCACCTTGTTATACTAAAATACTGTTCGTTCCTAAAACTCGTTGTTTATTCACTCACGAAGGTCGAAAGACTTCGCTACTTTATATTATACAATAACACCGAAGGTTAGACATGACTCGCCGCATTTCAGCGGATTCAATCGCATAATAATTCCGAAAACAGAAAACTTTCACCTACCAGACTCGACAGACTGGACCCACGTGCGACAAATCGCACCGAAGTGACGAACCATGGCCCAAAACAATAGCGAAAGACAACTCCGGTTCCTTCTTCCTATTCTTTCAGAACCCATCATCCCCACTTTGCAATAAAAAACCTCTATTTTTTTCCACCACCAAATCCTGTAGCAAAAAATTATCACATACTCGAACTGAATTCAAAAGAAACATTGAACAGCATAAACAGAACACAATTCGACCATAACCAGCGACACATCTTCAAACTTTGTAAAAATTCTGCCTCCTTGCATCAAACTGAAATAAACCCGTACAACCCTAATCGACTTAGTTTGCATTTGTAAAAGGACGCAGACATCGTTTGAATTTCTCACTACCCAAAAATAAGAGTTTAGACGAAACAAATATCGTTTTACCAATACCTATCAACCTACCAATCCAACCAATAATCCAACAACCCCAATAAAATTTAGCTATTCTATTGATATTTTCGACTAGTATCGTGGTGAGCTAATTTTTTTACATAAATAATAGGATTCAAATTTAGCTAAGTCCAACTTCAAGCCCCAAAACTATGACATTTCATTCGACCTTCTTTCTCGACACATCAGCGAATCGCACGACGCTAAGTGACGTCGTGGAACAATCCAGCGACACTTGGATCATCGTTTGATCTCTTGTCCACCCTCGTCGATCCTGCAGCTAAGCACGTTCCCGGAAACGACTCTGTGGCGAGTCCTCGAGAGAAAAGCCCGTCGGTTTCTTCTTACGTAAACCCCGGCGCGTTCGTAAAGCTATCCGCCTTGTTTTTACTCGCGGCCCGAGAATGGCGGGAAACGCAGGACGCGGCGAGCGTCACGTTGGAAAACATAAAGTCACGGATTTATGTCGGCACGCGTATATATAGCGCGCCGCGTACGATTTCGTCCATCTATTTCAAAGGCCTTTCTTACGCCGTGAAAATATCTCTCTCCGCCGTGTCTTATTACCCCTTTTTGCCCTTCTGTCCTGCGCCCTGGTCCTCGCCTATAGTCCAGGTCGTTGCTTCGCGAGAGAGAGAAAGAGAGTGCGTGTGTCTCGCGAGAGGGTTGGAAACGCGTGAATGGACGGACTGGCCGATCGCTGGAACGCCAGCAGACGGATTAGATTCGCGGGAAAGGGTGACAAGGTGGCTGGATCACCTTGAGCACGTGGTGACCATTCACCGGTACTATTAAGCGGATAGCTAATCCTGAATCTTTATGCGGCCAGCTCGTAAATCTAGATTACGCGTAACATCGATTAAAATAGCACGGTGAAATATCACCTGCGAAAGAAACGCAATCTGGGTCTATCGAGCGGCTATCCTGCCGATGTAAAATCCATCCTTCTTTATTTATTTGCGTGTTTACTTATTTATTTAACCGCGGCAGTGGATTAAACTGAGGTGTAGATTAGACAAAGGTCTGACTACGATAATGGTTGTCAGTGATTAACTCGTGGATAATTCTCCTAGTAGACCAAAAATATTCCAAACACCGAATATTTTAATATTTTAAATAAAAGTTTGGTTACCAGTGACGTAGGATTCTTCTGATAGACCAAAAATATTCCAAACACCGAATATTTTAATATTTTAAATAAAAGCTTGGTTATCAATAACGTAGGATTCTTCTGATAGACCAAAAATATTCCAAACACGATTATTTTAATATTTTAAACAAAAGCTTGGTTATCAGTGACGTAGGATTCTTCTGATAGACCAAAAATATTCCAAACACGATTATTTTAATATTTTAAATAAAAGCTTGGTTATCAATAACGTAGGATTCTTCTGATAGACCAAAAATATTCCAAACACGATTATTTTAATATTTTAAACAAAATCTTGGTTATCCGTGACGTAGGATTCTTCTGATAGACCAAAAATATTTCAAACACCGAACTTTACGTTAACGAGGAAATTCGCATGATTGCATCGTCAATCGTCGAGAATTACAAGCAGAAACGAATGAAAGAGGAATTACCGTGAACGATAGACCCGAAAATCGCGAAATAAAATGGCGTCCGATATGGAAAGTGTCACCCCCGAATACGGGGAGAGAGAAAAAATGAGCGAGGCCCGGCTGAAACGGAGGCTGAATTACGAGAGCAAAATTGAATTGGCCAAGGGCGAACGATAAGGGGAGCGGCCATGGTGATCGATAAAACGAGGGACGAGCTGCGTGGCGGTGTTTCGTAACGGGGAATTTTTTTGCAAAGGCCCGTCAAGATAATGTCTTAACTGGCCGGTGCCCGAGTCGTTTGCACATCGATCTGAAACGAGTTTAAGTAGCCAGTAAAGTCGTTTACACCTTCCACCAAAAAGCCGTCTGTCTGGAGGGCCCGCAGTGATTACGGGGCACCACCTCTTTCTATAGACGCAACATTTACATACGGGAAGACCGATCGCCTCTCTCTTTTTTCCCGCTTCGCCTCCTCCGATAAAACCGTCGCGGATAAGGCCGGTTTCACACTATGGGCCAGCTGAGAAAATCCCCGAGAAAAATGGAAAATTCGCCAAGCTCTGCGGCTTTTCGACTCGCGAAATCGCGAGACGAGGAAACGAACCGAGGTTTGTGAAACGATCCGACGCTCGTTAGAGTGAAAGAAGCCGAGGACGTTAAAGGAGAAATGGATTGGTGTCGTTAGAGAGAAAAGACTCGCGATAGCGAAGACGCGTTCTTTCCACGAGTAATTGCTATCGTTCGGCGAGTAACGTTCGTATTCTCAATAATAATTGTGATAAGCGAAATTGGATACCGGTTAGCGTCGCGAAGCGTGTAGCAAATGGCGTGTATAATCGACAGATAGACATGGATCGGTGGAGTCGGTGGATTCCACGACTGCGTAGCGGTTCCAGTCGATTCCATCGGAGATACGTAGAGAGTGTGCATAATTTCCTGCCTTCGAAACCTTTTTCCAAGGAAAGGTATGTATTTTGGACAGGAAAATATCGCGGATGTATACGATTTATTTCCGTACGATGGGATAATCTAACAGTGTCTAAAATTACTTTAAAAAGCGAGAAGAGAATTAATAAACGCAGCGATTGGATCAAGAGTCTTTAAGCTAGGATAATCATATTCATCTAAGAGTAGAAAAAACTCTACTAACACGAGAAGATAATGCAAACACGTACCTACTCTAAGATCGGAATCAAAATAACGAATCCCGATCCTTCTCGTTCTTCTATGAAAACACAATAACCTCGGTGAAATTAAAAAAGTTAAACTTCGAAGACTCAAACCTTCCTCTACCTTCTCAAACCAGGGTACTCTCGCCAATTACCTAACCAAACAAGCAGTGTGAACCGAGCTTAAGGCAAGGAGCGCGATAACCGACAGCGAATACTCGGTGATCGATAAAAACGCAGGCGGTCGAGATGGCCGAGTCGGGTGCAAACATTAATTTCGCGCTGAGAGCGGAGCGGCGGCGATAAACGGCCGAGTGCGTGGATTCGTTAAAATTCGCGAGCAAGATTACACGTTCCCGCGGAAGATGACTGGCAGTCGAGAAGAAACGCCGAAAGAAACGAGCCAGGCGTCTAACCGTACCTCTGCGCTTCGCGAACACGCTTTCACGCTCGGAAACGCCCGATAACGCGCTCTATCGCGAGCGGATCGCGTGGAAAAAACGCATTGTCATCTTTAGTTGCACGCATGATCGCGATCGTTAACTATACCGGTCGAATCGAGCCATCGTAACTCCTTTAACATGATTCAAGCGATCTTGAATCTCAAAGAAGACCGACGAAAGATCGTCTAACTCCTGTAAACCTACGATATTCGTTTCTGGGAATTTCTAAAATTCTTTCCAACTAAACAAGCGTCCAGGTCGTAACAAACGAACGGAAAATCGAAATTTTCCTCTACGTCGTTCGTTCTCGGAGTTTCCCGCGTTCGCCCGTATCGCGATCGAGCCTGTCCGCGATAACGGTCCGCGATTCCCGGAACCGTATCAGCGAAACGAATATTAACTCTGGTCTACCGCGGATAAATACTAACCTTGGCAGCTGGCAGGAAGCAACTGGCAATGAGTGACAACTCTAGATCCTGTATACCCTCGGCACAGACGCGGCTCGCCTCTCTCGATCTACTCTGAGGCTAGACGCGCACTCGCTGACAGATCATTATAATCTGTGATTACCGGCGTGATTACCGGCGATAAACGAGCAAACAGAAGTTGATGCTTCGGCGCGATAAAGCAATTAAGGGAGAAAGAGGTAAAAAGAAGGGGAGGATAGAGAGGCATCGATCATCCGCGAGGCGGTGATTAAAAGCTGGCTGCTGGTGGCGGCGCGAGCGAGCTCAGCCGTGGATATTATAGGTCCCGGCGCGTATGGACGCGCCAATGGAATATCTCCGTGGCAAGAAACGAATGGCGAACGTCTCAACTGGCCTGGAGAACAGGTTTAGGGGGCGAGAGAGAGCCCGGGTCCCCGGGAGTTTGCACCTTCCGAGAAAAAATCCGGCCGAAATGATCGCTATATAACCGCGGGAATAGGCCACTAACGACACGCTCGACCATCGACCGATATCGGCCGCTTAACGGAATTCCTTCCCGGCCAAATGGTTATCGTAAATAATGCCGGCCTTGATAACGCCGGCCGACCAGTCGCGGCAAGTGCGTCACTCGCGTCACGGCCTCGCAAATTGATTGTTATCGAGCATCGACCACGAGATACCGCTAACGAAATATCGGCAAGGCCGAGGGAAGAGGAAGGATAACCGCGGGCTAACGACACGTTGCTCGAATTCCAGGATTCGCTCCTGGTAAAAAACCTGGAGAGAAGAATACAACTTGGAACCGCGATCGCGGTTTATTCTAATCCGATTCGATAGGTCGCCTCTCGATAATCAGCGTGATCTGTATCTTAATATACTCCGAAGGCCTCGCGTCAGAAATTATATCGACCGACGAGCCGCGTAAACAACTTGTTATTCCCGCTGAAGATAAACTGAATATAGACACGGAGTGGCGAGTCTAGAGGGGTCTCTGCTTGATCTACGACGCGGATCTCTCAGACCTCTAGCGTCCGACTTCTCCGCGTCTCACAGCCTGATCGTCGGGACGCACGGGACCGGAACGCGACGCCGCTCGTTCTCAAAGAGGAAGATCAAACTGGTATCGCTGTGATCGTAAACGTTCGCGCGCCGATCCTCGCCAGTGGTACGAATTAAACGTCGTTAAAGCTGCCGCTTTCCTGAAAACGCAGTGGTAAGAAGAGGTGGTGAAAACAGCGAGGTAAGATGGGACAGGCGAGAGAAAAATGAAGGGAAATGAAGGAGAAATGAAAAGAAGAGGAAGATTAACGCGAAAGGAATCGGAGAGGGTGATTTAGAGCGCGAAGAGAGGACATATGCGCTGGGTGACGAAAGAGAGGCGGGTCTCGGCGAGGTTTAAAGGGAAAAAAGGGGCAGAAAGGTTCGGTGAAGCGCTTTACATAGCGTTTGCCAACGTCTGGCCATGCCGGGAATGGCAGAGGGGAACGGTTCTGCCTTTATACCGTCTAATACTACGGACGGAAATATCCGTAATGCAAGGACAGGCCGGGTCTAGCCGAGCTCGAGATTTTCGAGGGCTCGTCGGTCCGGCAGATAGCCTTATGAAGATTTCAGACAACCTCGGGGCAACGTCTCGCGAGCATCCTCGGCCAGCCGTGAATAAATCCGACCAGCCAGCTCTTCGTGTAAACTCCCGCGTTCCTCGCGATGGAAGGTCGAGCTCTCGCGCTTCTGCCGCGCGGATCGTTACCGCCCGATCATTTCGGAGATCGTGGCAGATAAAGGCGGATGTGGGATCCGGTGTATTATTGTTTGGGTGCGGCTGATACCGAGAAATCCCGTTGATTTAGGAGAGTTTACGTTCAGCTGTTTATTGAGTTGAATCATCCCAAGGTAAGCATCGCGATTTAAGCACCGATTCCGAACCGTCGTTCGCGCTATCCTAGAACCGCTAGTTTTTACACGCGCCGGAGCCTCGACTATCCGAATTAACTTTTAATCCAATTCGATCACAAATTTACGGCTGGTTATATCCGTCGAGATACTCAGTCGGGAAGATCGAATCATGAACGTCAAAATTACGAGATTTAACCGTGAAAAAAAAAAGGAAGGAATGGAGAGAAGTGACTTTAGGAAAATCGCAGTGACGGAATGGAAAGGTGTTTCCATTCGCGGAGCGGTCGAATTTCGAACTTGAACTTGAGCCGTCGGTTATCCCGGGAACCCGGGAAGATGGTAGGCGAGGGAATAGAGTCGGAAATATCCCGAGGGTCAGAGGATCGCGGCATGGCGTGGACGGCATTTCGCGGCGAAAACCGATTCTGGCACATCACGCGCGGCGTCGCGTGGGTGAAATGTCGAACGGTCGCGCTTCCTAGCGATTACTCGAAACCCCGTGACGCGCGGCACCGCGGATGCATACCGAGTCTGTTTACCAAGCCTGCCAACTCATTCCGCGCCTCTATATGTCATGGCAGAAACGATGAATTAATTCTATTCTAGGACAGAGAACGTCGTTTATTGGTGCGCCGCGATGCGCGTAACCGCTCGAGAATGTTGGATGCGGTTGCAAGGCCGAGTGTAAGGAAAGAAGGCTGCTTGAAATACTTCCTAGGATAGCGTAGCTCGAGACGAGTGTTCCGCCGTTTCCTTTATCCCGCTGACTTTATTATCCCGGCGAGGACGAAACCCATGATGGAGTCGTGATTCTCGCGTAGATCGTTTAAACCTTTGATCGGGGAACGTTCACCTCTGAGGATTACGATGATCCATCAACGATCGCGTGGATAATCTTCGAATGGTCGCTTTTCTATGTTTTGCGATAGCAGAGACTTTTGAGAGGAACGAAATCTTGGGTAAATAAGAAAAGAGAGATTGCGTGACACGTGGTCTTCGATTATCCGATTTACTTCGGTTATCCTACTCGAGTTATCGTAGAATGGTACCTCGATTGTCGAAATGAAAGTTGAATATGAAATTTATCCGAGTAAATATCGAAGTGATCGTACCAAGATGTACAATTTATTATTCGATCAAAGAGTTTACTCGATAATAGTTACCGAGTATGTGGTCCATCAGAAAAGGTATAATATTAACCCCTTACCTTACGGTCGAAGTTCCGATGCGACGCAGCATGGTCGACAGCAAAGTCACACGGTCACGCGTCGCGACGTTTCGTCCGAACGCGTCGAAGAACAACACGTAACTGAGACAGAAAGCCATCGACGAAAATTAACCTCGAGCCTGACCAATGTTTACGTTCAGATTCCTCTACGAACTATGCCTCTTTGTTTCACTAGACTTTCTTAGCGCGAGTTTCGAACATTTTAAGTACACGAGCACGCGGAATTTTAATTTCCGAAGACTTACATATAAGTACAAAAAGAAAACGCGTGTATACACGTACGTATCTACATAAGAAAGCGTCTCTGCTAATTTTTCGAGGAATAAAATTTCAACTCTGCTATTCGTTAGTCTCCAAGCCTTTCGATTACAGACATCGTTACAGTCATCATTCCCGACTGTCAAGTAGCCAAACACGCGACAATCGGAGTACAGGTCAACAAGACCGAACAGCTGCATATTTCCATCAGCAGATTAATCTCGGGAAAACAAATAAACACCGGCAGCGAAAATTTAATACTCAGAACCTCCTTTTGCTACCGAAGTGTCTTGGAACAATATCCCAAACATCCCTTCGGTCGTCAACCAGGTCAAACTCGTAGATCTCTGGCAGAATAACTCGCGAATCTGCGCGAAACACGCGTCTTTCAGGAGAAGAATGGTGGATCGATGCACGCACAATGGCGGCGAGGGCGGTTAGCCAGTTTCAACTGTTATCCGGCGGTCGTGACTGGTATCTCACCTGATTAAACGGCGTTATGCGGTGGGATTGTGACAAATTCGAGGCATTAAGCTGTCGCCGTTCGTAATTTTAGTAGCGAACGAAGCCTGCCGCAGCGGACGCGCGGCTCGCGACGCCTCGCGACGCTACCGCTCGCGACGTCCGCGCAGCGCGCGGTTCGCGTTTTCTCGCTGATTAATAACGCGCCGTCTGCGCGCGAAACTGAATAAGCTACCGAGCATTAATCACCGAACACGACGCGATCGAGTTACCACTGGCTACGAGACAATTCGCTGTTTTTCCCGAGACTAGGCCGCTCGTGCTGATAAAAACCACCGGTTGCGACACCGACGAGCATCGTGTCTCTCGTTGATAACGAAATTACGTATTCGGGGAGCGAAAATCGCGGACAGGAGGGCGCGAGGTAAAAATGGAAGCTGAGTTACGAGGAGGATGACGAGAAGGAAGATGACGAGAGGTTTGGCGTTTCGCGGAACGGTCTTCTGGGTCGGTCGCGACGGCTGACGTTTAAAGGAGCATCTATACTATAAATTGCCGGGAAAATCGCGATCGTTCGCGGTCCCCCGGTTCATAATTATGTCTAGCGGGCGCGTTACGCTCGCGTGACAAATGATACCAAATTCTCGTATTTTCGTCCGCTAACGCGTGTGCCACCGTTTATTTCCGTCCGCGCCGCAGAGCTAGACAACGAGTTATCAGTTCGCCGATCCACACCTGGCCTCGTCTTCGTTCCGACCTCTATAGCCTCAATGGTGCCGTTATAAATTCCCAATCGACAGAAGAGGACCATTAATCGATTCACGGATTATATCTGGCAAGAGTTCATCTGAGATTAACCCTCTCAATCCTAGTTTCCAAGATTTCAAGCGAGAAAACTAGAAACGAGAAATCTCGAAGTCGCGAATGGGGAATGGGAAATAGATTGTCGACTATCGGCGAAGTACGAGCGTTTCTATCGCGCGTTTTCATTGGTAGCAAGAGCAGAAACTCGGTGAAAGAGACCGCAACGCCTGGGCGGTAGCGCCAGTTCGTTAGGAGAGTTTTCGAAATCGCGGTTTGCGGGAACAAAGTTGTCGAGAGCCAACTCGGCTCCCCTCCCGGGGCACGCTGGCTTTTAATGGGTTGAAATACGTATTACCAGCGGGACAAATCACGCCCGTTATTCCCAAGGTTGCGGATAAATCCGGCGAACCAGTTAGCGGGGCAAACGTAAATATCAGCGTTGAAACGGGCCGTTCTGCGACGCGACAATTTGCGCTCCTCCGATCGGCAGAAATAGCCGGTTCCGATTCGTTCCAGTTCATCGTGGCTCCTCCGGTCATTAAGACACCATTGTCGATGAGATTCGCGCTCGGATCCCGTCGACGAAGCCAGAGATATCTTCGTCTGTCCGCTCAGGATCGCGACACTCGCGAGATGAAGCTCGGGATGAAATAACGCGGCTGGATTAGCGTAACTCTTGCTTGAAACGTGGCCAGCGAATCGGCAGATGAAGAGAAGACGAAACGGCGATAAATACGCGGAGATTCGACGGGCAAAGGTGTCCGGAGCGTGGTCGAGGCTCGATTCGACGCGTCGAGGAGTCACGGAGTCGTTAATGCGAGTACTCTAGCTGCTACGAATCGCAGAACGCCTGTCATCGCGGCTATAATGTCCGAGAGCGCGGGTAGCTTCCAATTTTCCCGAGGCTCGAGACCCGTGAGTCGTTACCACTCGATAAACTCGCCTATTTCCGCGCGACGCTGGTTTAACTTAACTACCAGCGACGGAAAATCGGCTCGAGATTCTAAAATATATCCGAAACCTGGAGAAGATTTAACCTGGAGAAGGTTTAAGGAATAAACTCGATAGGACACGATCCGCTTGACAAACGAGCCACGAATAATCTTGGAAGTGGCGACACGTTTCGACGTTGCTCGTTTAAATATAAATAAACGCGCGTTTAACGACCAAATTGGCCAGAAGCGTTCTCGAGACGATCGACAAGGTGTCCGGAAGCCGGCCAATTCTATCCATCAGCTCGCGAAGCACAAAGGTGTAACAGGAAGCGGATAATGGAGAGGTCTCTGGCAAGTTTCGAGAGAGTACACGCGATCCCGTTGCGCCTGCTTGTCTTTTGTTTCGCAACCGCGGTTTAACATTGGCATTGAGAGCCTCCCTGTTCGACGATAGTTACTGTCGATGGTTCGACGCTGTTCCACCGATATACCCATCGCGACGAAAACTCGGCGAACCGTTGGCCAGAGTCAACAAGCTGATTCCGACCTGTGTTCCCGAGACTATTGGACTTGTTCCTCGATTCGACCGAGCGTTATTAACCTCGACACACGCTGATTCCCAAGAAAAACAATTCACGGAGACTTGGAACGAGACTCGAGGCTCGGATGTTCGTCGATCGAGATGGAGGATCTAAATAACGTGGAAGAACGGGAAAAATAGCGACCGAAGGAAGAAACGAGATGGATGAGGAAAGGAAAAATGGAACGGCATCGGGGAGGTTTAGAGATCCAGAGGGTTTAGGAATCGTGGACGATCGTGGTTCATTAATTCTCGGTGACAGGCACAAAGCTGTTTACCCGAAGAAGCACGGTGGCGCGGCGGCCGAGAGAACTGGAGCAACGCGACGACCGGTTCTCCAAAATGGCGCGCGAAAAAGGAAGCGACGAGAATGGTATTTCGTTTGGGTACCATCCAGGTCATGCTCCGGCCGGCGATGCAGATGAGGGTGGAGAGGCGGAGAAGGAGAAGAAGAAGACCAAGAAGATGACCAAGACGAAGAGGAAGAGGAGGAGGAGGAAGACGGCGAGGACCGCGATGCAGACAGAAGCGGTTGACAGAAGAAACAGAGTTAAAGAGGTTGGACTAGTCTCGTGTTGGGCTCATTAAGGGCTACAACGGTAGAGGAGCGTCGCTTCCTAGACCCGACGCCAAGTCTGTGCCAGGCGTCGTCATATCTTGTCCGATCGTCGTTTTTCATCCGCTGTTCCCTTGTTCCAGCCGAGTTCTCTAATCTGTGTTATTAAGCGTATGTTGTGTCACCTGATCCCCCGTCCTCTAACCGAATTACCCTCATCCTTTGAAGACTCCTAAGAGCTAGGCTTAGTCCAACTCCCTATCGAATCTATGGACAATCCTCTGTGCGATACAAAAAGAACATTCTACAATTATCCATCTTTTTCGGTTCTTCTTCTATTAACAGATCCGCTGGCACTAGAATTCGTATATAATTAAGCCGTGACAAATGACACGTAATATCGAATTAACCGGTCAACCGCTCATCCGGTCACACAGGTCTGGTCCCACAGAGGCCAGTTAACAGACAGTTGACTGCGCTATGATTTAATCGCGAAAAATGACGTATCGAGGAAGCGTTTAATCTCAACCGATCATCTATTTCGTTCCCTGTGACGTTGTCAAATTTTACAGGCGAGACTCTGACTCATCCTCGCACGGTTTAGTTTGAAAAATCGAGTCGATTACTACATACGTTGCGGTTAAAAATTCCTCGTAGCTCGCTGTAACACCTAGGTACTTCTAATCTATGCCAATACGAGTCGTCGATCCTCGATGCGAATCTCGACGTGGAAAAACGTGGTCGCAGCGGACGATCGCGGTCGAAATTAGAAACAACGCCGGTAAAAGTTTAACACGCGCGAGGATTCTTACGGAACTTTGATTTATGCGGCACACTAACTGCCTACAGTTCATTGTACAGCGGCAACATCTGCGCGCACACGATGGGCCGATGAATCAATGCCGGTTACAGCGATGCAGCAACGCGAACAGCCGGCCGCTGTATAATCCGCGCGATCTAATTTCGTGAACCATCCAACTCACTGACTCACTTGGCACGTCTCGGCCTGCATATTCTTTCCTCCGCGCTGTCGTTTTCACGGAAGATGCCCGATCCCGAGACACGGAGGAAGGTCAGACGGTTCGGCCTGCTCGTAAAAAAGAAGAAGAAGAAAAGGTTCGAACAGTTTACATCGTCGAGGAAGACTCCTGTGCGTTTGGCACGATTGCCATCATCGCGATTCGTTCTCCTCATAGACGAACCAACGATGTTTATTCCCCGATCGAACGATTTTAAAGACTCAGACGGCGATCGTTGAGCTAAACTAGCAGGTCGCATTTACATCGTACGCCATTAGCTCGGGGTTTATGCTGCACTTTTAAATCACTTTTACGAGCGACAGTAAGACTCTGGTTCCAGGACGTTCTAAGTCCGATCGGGCGTCAAGGTCAGGTAGACATAAAAACGAGGGCTGGAAAAGAACTCTGTTTTGTTGAAGTCTCCCGTTCGTGAAACGACTCGGAACAATCGAACAACGCTATTTTCAGCTCGACTATCTTATCCGTAGCGGCCATTTTGTCTGACCTTCGGTTTACTCCACTGTGTCAACGACGCAGGGAAAAAAGGAAGGACGCGACGAGGGGAAAAAAGAGGGAGAAAGGAAAAGAAAAGGAAATGAGAGAAGAGGGAAAGGAATTTCAATGCCACGATGATAAATTCAGTAGAATCCACGATTCTCCGGATCGAGATCCGCTTTTATCTCGCGGCAGGACCAGGTGCAAGGTCTCCGAACGAGGAGGTGGCTGCAGGAAGAGAAGCAACGCCGGGTTCGGTTCAGTGGTATCGTAAATGAAACGGAGACTTCGGGGACGAGGTGGATATACACCGTTGGCGATCCGTTTATTTTTACAGCAATGCCAGGGTGAACGCTCCGCGGAATGTTTAGCTTCGGCACACATCTCGCGCCTCTATACGCGCCAGCGCGCCCGTCTCTAGCCTATCTTTTCAACTTCCACCATTATCCACCGCCACCTCGAATTTCGTTAAACGATAATAATCCCGCGGTGACTCATCCTGCAAGGTCATCCGCCGCGACGGAGACTCGCGTCGCTCGTAATCGCCAAGAGGATAATTCGAGGTTGGGTTAAAACAGTTGAAAGATTGCATTTCGCTCGCGAATTTCTCCATTTTCGATCAGTTTCATCGACGGAAATTCACATCAGTTGTAATCGCGAAGAGGATAATTCGAGGATTGGTTAGAACCGCTGAAAGATTGCATTTCGTTTACGAATTTCTCCGTTTTCGATCAGTTTCGTCGACGGAAACTCGCTTCGTTCGTAATCGCGTAGAAGATAATTCCAGGATTAGTTAAAACCGTTGAGAGATTGCATTTTGTTCACAAATTTCTCCGTTTTCGACCACTTTCGACGATCGAAATTCAAGTCAGTTATAATCGCGAAGAGTATAATTCGAGATTGGGTTAGAACCGTTGAAAGATTGCATTTCGTTTACGAATTTCTCCGTTTTCGACCAGTTTCGTCGACGGAAATTCACATCAGTTGTAATCGCAAAGAGGATTATTCGAGGTGCGGTTAGAACCGCTGAAAGATTGCATTTCGTTTGCGAATTTTTCCGTTTTCGACCAATTTTATAGACGAAAGCTTGCGTCGTTCGTAATCACGAAGAGAATTATTCGAGGTTGGGTTAGAACCGCTGAGAGATTGCATCTCGCTCGCGAATTTTTCCGTTTTCGACCAATTTTGTCGACGGAAATTCACGTCATTCGTAATCATGAAAAGGATAATTCGAGGTTCGGTTAGAACCGCTAAAAGATTGCATTTCGTTCGCAAATTTCTCCGTTCTCAAATAGTTTCATCTCGAGTTTCGAAGCATCGCTTTATCATTTAACGAGAAAATAATTTCTGACAATAAAAGTGATAATCGCTTCATTGAAAGCTAGAAAAGAAATTTTATCGGATAAACGTTTTTCAACTGCTAAAGAAAGTTAAAAAATTAGTCGAGATATAGGTGTGATGATATTCTCCATTTTCTGAAGCTTTCTTTGACCGGTTATGGTAAGATTATTGTTAAATAACGTACCGACCGCTACTCGAACAACCTAGTATTTTAATCCGACGTTCAGGGAGCGACGCGAATCGGAATCTTCCTGCTGGAAATTACGCGGATTTCATAACCGAGTGACTTAAGGCTGGCTTAGGCACCGGATAGAAATACAACCACGTTGACAGATATTTATTACTATGGTCTCTAATCGAAGGCTCGCAGCTGCTGATAGCCCCAGAGCTGTTTAATCAGAAGACATAGATTTCCTTTTATTATCGTTCCATTCATTCTGCTAGCGAACTCCAAACACTAAGGGGGCATTAAATCCCAGAAGAAATCTACTGACCCAAATAACGCGTAGAATAGAATTGCGATCAAATAAACGATTCTTCCGACCGTTCGAGGCTTTCGCCGATTGGCAGGATCCAAACCGATCCGTAACACCGAACTTTAGGTACGCGATCGACGCTGGGCGTCGCTTATCGCGAGACGCCGCGGGGAACGAAGACACTTTGCACGGTGCGATAAATTTCACGCACGGCGACAACGAGGATTCGCCGGGGCGACAAGGAGCAAAGAGAGGAAGAGAGAGAGAGAAAAAGAGAGAGGGAGAGGAGAGATCGAACGCGGAGGCGCGATGAAAGAAGGAGAGAAAGAGAGATCCGGCGTGGCTTCGCTATATTTACGCGTAAGCGAGGCTCTGACTCGGTTGAGGTTGTCGGTCCATTAGCGATGTTTTGCGCGAGTAAAGTGCGTGCGAGCACAGCTGTTGCCGCGTAAACCACGCGTATGGCTGCCAAGAGCAACAGGAGATCGGTCGCCTGTGCCCGCGACACGCCGCGTTACGCCAACAGAAAAGAACCCGGAGAAATGGGCAGAGGAAAGTCGCGAGATTATCTTCGATCTCGTTCGATAAACGCGGCCATCGTCGCGCGAACTCGCGCGAGTTCACCATCTGTCCCGATCGTCAACGACTCTCTTTTCCTCACCGAGGAACTGTCTTTCGCAAGGATAACTTCATGGAAGAGACGGATCAATTTATTTATTATTTTCATTTCCAGAGGATTCGCTTTCCTCGCCACCGACGTCGAGACGGATTCCTTTTTTGTGGGTTCTTTTCACGTTGACACCTCTTTCATCGAGTTAAATAAAGAAGAGAGGAAATAGGTATGCGGAAAATAAGTACACTTGTCCTGATCGTCAACGACTCTCTTTTTCTCTCTTTTTCTTTCGCCAGGCCAACTAGATGGAAAAGGTGGATCAATTTAATTATTATTATTGTTACGAGACGATCCGCTTCCTCGCCACCGACGTCGAGAAGGATTCTTTTTCTTCGGATTCTTTTCACGTCGACGCCTCTTTTTCCGAATTAAATAAAAGTGAGAGGCATAAATATGTGGAAAATAAATTGAAAAGCGTGTCGATAACGTTGATGAGTGAATAAAAGAATCTTGGGGAATATAGGGTAAAGAGAAATAGTGAGAAATTGATCGTATGTCTTTCGTCAGGCTAGCTTGATCGAAGGGGCAAATGAATTTATTTATTATTATCGTTTCGAGACGATTCGCTTCCTCACCACCGACGTAGAAACGGATTCGTTTTTTGCGGATTATTTTCACGCCGACGCCTCTTTCACCGAGTTAAATAAAGAAGGGAGGAAACAGGTATGCGGAAAATAAGTAAACTTGTCCCGATCATCAACGACTCTGTTTTCCTTGCAGAGGAACTGTCTTTCGCCAAGATAACTATGATCGAAGGGAAAGGATCAATTTATTTATTATTATTGTTTCGAGGCGATCCGCTTCCTCGACACCGACGTCGAGTTTTCGACGCCACATTTTTGCGGATTCCTTTCAAGCCCACGATTTTTTTTTCGAGGTAAAAATTAAAAACGAGAGACATAGATATGCAGAAAATAAGGAAATTAGCGTATCGGTAACGTTGGATGAACGAATGAAAGAATCTTGGAAAATATAGGGTAAGGAGAAATAGTGAGAAATTGATTGTATGTCTTTCGCAAGGATAACTTGATCGAAGGGGCGAATGAATTTATTTATTATTATCGTTTCGAAACGATCCGCTTCCTCGCCACCGACGTCGAGACGGATTCCTTTTTTGCGGATTCTTTTCACGCCGACGCCTATTTCTCCGAGTTAAATAAAAACTAGAGGCATAGATATGCGGAAAATAAGTAAACAGGCTTATCGATAACGTTGGATGAGCGGATGAAAGAATCTTGGGGAATATAAGGTAAGGAGAAATAGTAAGAAATTGATCGTATGTCTTTCGTCAGGATAGTTTGATCCAAGGTGCGAATCAATTTATTTATTATTATTGTTTCGAGACGATCCGCTTCCTCGACACCGACGAGTTTTCGACGCCATCTTTTGCGGATTCTTTTCACGCCGACGCCTATTTCTCCGAGTTAAATAAAAACGAGAGGCATAGATATGCGGAAAATAAGTAAACAGGCTTATCGATAACGTTGGATGAACGGATGAAAGAATCTTGGGGAATATAAGGTAAGGAGAAATAGTGAGAAATTGATGGTATGTCTTTCGCAAGGATAACTTGATCGAAGGGGCGAATGAATTTATTTATTATTATCGTTTCGAGACGATCCGCTTCCTCGACACCGACGAGTTTTCGACGCCATCTTTTGCGCACTCTTTTCAAGCCCACGACTTTTTTTCGAGGTAAATAACGAACGAAAGGCATAGATATGCGGAAAATCAGTTGAGAAGTGTATCGATAACGTTGGATGAAAGAATGAAGGAATCTAGGGGAATATAAGGTAAGGAAAAATAGTAAGAAATTGATCGTATGTCTTTCGTCAGGATAGTTTGATCCAAGGTGCAAATCAATTTATTTATTATTATTGTTTCGAGACGATCCGCTTCCTCGACACCGACGAGTTTTCGACGCCATCTTTTGCGGATTCTTTTCAAGCCCACGACTTTTTTTCTAGATAAATAAAAACGAAAGGCATAGATATGCGAAAAATCAGTTGAGAAGTGTATCGATAACGTTGGATGAAAGAATGAAGGAATCTAGGGGAATATAGGGTAAGGAGAAATAATGAGAAATTGATCGTATGTTAGGAAAAAAACCGCGAGGTTGAGGTGAGGAAGCTACTGTGAAGGTTTGTAATGAGCGTGGTAACTATGATAAACGACGCGTGTAATGGCGGTAACGATGTAAGTCAGTCACACTATGTCCACTGTTAATTTTCAATTATATACTTTGGCTCGTTAATAACGAAATCATGAAAGCGATAATGTCGAATACAGAATTTTTAATCGAAAGTTCAAACGTGATCATTTAGACTCTTATACTGTCACTTGCAAATAAAGATGCGATACGTAAAAAGAGTACTATGACCATTTCAATATTTATTAATACGTTTCATGAGTAATTATTTCGCGGAAACTTGAAAGATATAGAGTGGAATTTAATTACCTCTTTCTCCATAAATTTAAAAGTAAAAAAATCGAGATTGATATACCAACGACGTAAATAGAGTTAAGACAAGGAACCTAATATGAAGTATCGATAATTAAGTATTCGCATATGTGGTCACTATTTGTCGTGAGAATGACGAAGATCGACAATCTCATCAGGATCAAGTCGTTGAGGCGTTAAACAAACAAATTTTCAACCCCTCGACGAGTATTTACGTCGCATACCTTCGTCATGACAAAAGTCAATCCACAAAGAAAAATAATTTACATAAATTCTTCATCTAACGTATCAAACCTTGAATAAATGCTCAATTCATCCACATACCAAGTTCTGTTGCACGATAAATCCTATACTAGCGACAAACTACCGATTTAAAACCTAACTTCCGCAAAATTAACACGCCAATTAAAAAAAAAAAAGATGAAAATACGATTCGCGAATATATTTAACGACAAAGCGAAAATTTTCAAACAGACAGACAAGGAGGAGACGGAAAAATCGCGAAGAGCGACTCGCTGGGTTTCCGGAAACGGAAGTCAGCGACACGGTGCCCTCGTGGCAGCCTCTCTTCCCACAGGGCCATAAATAAGCCTAATCACGTGGTCGGAAATAGAAAGCATCGCGTGTACCGGTTTTTCTTTCCCCGAGCCGATCTCCGTTGTGGAAAACACGTCGCTCTGGCCCGCCATTAACGAACAAATTTACACCTCGCTGTCCTCACGGGAACGGACAAACAAGAAGGAGAGGAGAGAGCGGGAAAGAGGCGAGGAGAGTAATTGAAAGACCGATGTGAAAGCTAGAAAAGACCGCGAGGGCTTTACGATTTGTTTCAAGCCGCGTCCGCGCGGCCGATGCATCACGGGACTATTTTTAAACAGCATCTATTAATACGTCGTGCATTTTCTTCTTTGACGATTATACTTCCTCGACGTGATATTCGGGTCTAAGAATACCTCGCTGCCTGTCGTCAAGGATTTGCCTCGTGTAAAACAAGAGCCTCGCGCTTCCAAACTCCCGGCCTAACTCTCGATACCTCCTTCCACTCTTAGAACGAGAAAACAACGGAGAAGAATGGTATCCGCCGTTCTTCCTTCGTTCCTGAACCTCGACAGGTCTCATGAAAACGTTTACACACAAGTCTGACGTTTAGGTTTATCAATTTCCCCTGATAAACTCGCTTCACCCCGAAGACATCACGTTAACCCGAATTCCACAGGTTAAACAACCCTCTTTACAACAACGTATAAATTATAGGGTTCTTCAGAAAATAATTTCGTTCTTCCCAACAGAAAAATTTATCAAATTCGATCGTTCTTGATCACGTAAAACATCTTGGCTTAAAAATCGTGTTTCATTTTCACCAAAAAGAAAAAGGAAATGACTTTCCGAACAACCGATAACAATTAACACTAGATTTACGGGACCCATCAATTTGAGTTGCTGCAATTATGCAATATTAATAGATTAAATCAATTTATATTAAGTTTGTTAATATCGTAATTGTTTTTAAATTAAACTCAAGGTCTTATTTTTTAAGAAAATACGTAGTTTTCTTTACCCGTAAATCTGACGGGTCTTCATAAAGATAGGTATTCAAAAACGTCAGTAAACCTAGTGTTAACAGCGTAGATCTAACTAGTAACCTCCTAGTTTTAGATCTACCCTTTCTTCTAATAAATTTCGAGTAACGTAGCTTTCGTGAAAGGTGGCGTAAAAGTAGCAGAAGCGAAGGAAGAAGGAGGAAAAGGTGGAAAAGGCGGAGAGGCGAGTGCGAGCTCGCACGTAATCGCGGCGACGTAACTCGTGGACGCGAGTTGCGCGTAAGAGACGCGTGTCAGTGGTGCAACACACAAACAAGGCCGACGTGTACGGATACGGGAGCCCGTTCGGGCAAAAGGTGTGAGGGTGTCGCCGTTTGGAAAGCGGCCAGCGAATGAAAAGCGGCGAGCACACGAGCGATCGCTGCCCACGCATCGCGCATACCGTCCCGATAAATAATCGAACTAGGCGTCCCTAGACCATCGCCCTGCCAAATCCGCGTCCAGCCAGTCCTGTGAAGGTCGCGTCGTGGGTGGATACTCCCGGCGGGGTTTGGAGAACTCGGAAGGTCGGCCAGAGGTTCGTAGAGGAGAGTATCGAAGGTCAGGAATTTCTCGTGGTACCTGGGTTCTTTAACTCTTTCGCGCGCGACGCCTCGAGTTGCGGCGTCTGGACGTTCTCTGTGTCGTAACCGAATCACGAATTTACTAAAAACGCGAAGAAGAAGAAACTATAAATACACATTATTATATTATAGAGCGTGAAATGCTTTCGAACTGCCAGTTATTTATTTTGGATAACAAAATTCCGTGGCTCGAGGAATTAAGCTATTCGGAACTTTTGGGACTAAAATTATCGAAGTGAATCGTAAACCTAATCTAAGCGACGAACGGAAATAAATAGACGGGAGTGGCTATATTTCCGTTTTAATAAAACTCGAGAGAGTCATTGCAGGGCCAAAAATTCTGCAGCCAGTCATTCCGACCGGTGAATGATAATTGTTAAGTAACAATGGCGTTCGCCCACGAAGGGTTAATTATAGCTGTCTCGTCTGAGGGTGCATACCAGATGTAAAATAAAATCTACGATCTCTCTGTTCGATATGGTGATATCGGAACGAAGAGTGAAACGGCGTGGATTTTATTATTCCTCGCGTCGGCGAGCGTTTTATCGACGATAGACGCAAGGCCCAAGTAACTCGGACAGGTTGGAACACCTGACCCATTTTCTCTGCCGCGTTAAAGCGTAAAACACACGGTGTCGCGAACTTTATTACACTTTAATCCCGCGAAATACTCGCAGCCGCGGTGATCGATGCAAATCGAACGTTTACCGGCGCGTAAATTTCCGCGCAGAATTGTCTGCGGATTTTTACCGACACCTACTCCTATTTCGAAATGAAAAACAGCCCCGAAGAACTTACCTAATCGCGCAGCATCGATAGTTTTAGCCGTTCTAGATCCAATTCAACGAGCTGGCATTTCGCTGGCTTCGAAAGGTTGAAATCTCACCGGCTATTGTCCGGATCGGCAGAATGGATCTCATCAGGCTTAAATTTAGACCTAGCTTTCGATCGACAGATGTTGGATACGCCGCGTTTACGAGCGCGATTCGCGTTTAACGCCATCGCGAGAAAATGCCGAATCTTTTCGCGAGAGAACATCGAACATTCGAGTGGACGTTCCGTCTCGTAGCGATTTCGATCCTCGAGGGACATTTCGCGAGGAATGATCGAAATTCTACTGTAAAGGCGCGCTAAATCGTTTCTAAATCGTCGCTAAATCGTCGTTAAATCGTCTCGAGTCGAGAGCCGTTCGTTCCGGAAAGCGGTCGCGATAAATCAAACACCGGTAAGGCCGGTTTTCCCTTTGGGCCAGGCTGAGAGATCTCCGTGACGAACTAATCCCGATCGATCGGTTCTAATCGTCGGAAAGCCGCGTAGTTTGACCGCGGATCGCGGATTGGAGAGGAAGCAACGAGAGGAGCCGAGAGTGGAAGCGAAAAAATGGAAAGGACGCGCTATGCGCTGGAGCAAGCTGCGGACGGTTTTAGATGGAAATTTATAGGCGGTCGGTGTGTCGTCGAAGACATTCCCGTGTCGCATGATCGAGCGACCGTCCATGCTGCCCACGCGATTTTATAACGATTCCGTGGCCTTGGGTGGTATCGCGGGAGCAACGAAAAGAACCGAGGGAAAAAGAAAATAAAGATCGAAATAATTCCGGGCTTACGTAACGGGGAATAAAAAGGCGCGGAAATAAAGACGCTGTACCGGCCAGAGCACACGATATTTCACTGTCCCTCGGTAAACTTTCCTCTTTGAAGAACAAGCACGATCTCGTAAAAAAAGAAAAAAAGAAGAAAAGGAGAGTGGCACGAAGGAGAAAGAAAGAAAGGAAGAAAGAAGAAGGATCCGGAATAGACGATCATTCTCGAGCATTCGACGCGATCGAGGAGTTTAAAACATCTGGCGATGACATTTTTCACTGGCTCCGGACGAAAGTAACTCCCGGTGTTTTCGGGATTTCGTAATATAGCGCTACACGTTAAATCGAACCGCCGCAATGATATAACACCGATGCCCCATACGATTACCAACCGGCGTATTATTAAACGTTGATGCATCGGCGTGGAATCCGGCGCGTATGGCGCTTTTAATGCCCGTTGTTTCGCCGTTCCAGCGCCGTTCGATTCACGGAAATATCGATATCGGCCGGCCATCGTTGCTATCCCGATCTAGGAAAATCTTCCTTTTCGTCTTCCGACGGATTTAGCGCGGCCGTTCCGACTATTATAACGATTACAACGATCCGAAGGTGGAAGGAAGAATGAGGGAAGATCATCGATATCGGGGTCCATCGATGCTATCCCGATCTCGGAAAATTTCCATCTTCTTCGTCTTCTTCTTCCGACAGATTTATCGCGGCCGTTCCGACGATTAAAATGATTATAACGATTATAAAGATCCGAATGAGGGTAGAGAACAAGGGAAGATAATCGATACTGAGCATCTATCGTTGCTATCCAGATCTCGGAAATTCTTCTTCTTCTTTCTCTTCTTTTTCCGACCGATTTATCGCGGCCGTTCCGACGATTATAACGATTATAACGATCCGAAGGAGGGTACAGAACGAGGGAAGATCATTGATATCGAGCGTCCATCGTTGCTATTCAGATCTCGGAAATTCTTCCTCTTCTTTCTCTTCTTTTTCCGACCGATTTATCGCGGCCGTTCCGACGATTATAACGATTATAACAAACCGAAGGAGGGTACAGAACGAGGGAAGATCATCGATGTCGAGCGTCCATCGTTGCTATCCAGATCTCGGAAAATCTTCCTTTTCTTCTTCCGACGGATTTATCGCGGCCGTTCCGACGGTTAAAATGATTATAACGATTATAACGATCCGAAGGAGGGTAGGAACAAGGGAAGATCATTGATATCGAGCGTCCATCGTTGCTATCCTAATCTCGGAAAATTTCCTTCTTCTTTATCTTGTTCTTCCGACGGATTTATCGCGACCGTTCCGACGATTATAATGATTGCAACGATCCGGAGAAGGGTGGAGGAGAACGAGGGAAGATCATCGATACTGGGCGTCCATCGTTGCTATCCCGATCTCGGAAAATCTTCCTCTTCGTCTTCCGACGGATTTAGCGCGGCCGTTCCGACGATTATAACGATTACAACGATCCGAAGGAGGGTGGAGGAGAACGAGAAAATATCATCAATATGGGACGTCCATCGTTGCTATCCCGATCTCGGAAAATCTTCTTCCGACGGATTTATCGCGGCCGTTCCGACGATTATAACGATTACAACGATCCGAAGAAGGGTGGAGGAGAACGAGAGAATATCATCAATATGGGGCGTCCATCGTTGCTATCCCGATCTCGGAAAATTTCCCTCTTCTTCCTCTTCTTCTGCCGACGGATTTATCGCGGCCGTTCCGACGATTATAACGATTACAACGATTCGAAGGAGAGAAGGGAAGATCACGTCGGTCGATCGGAAAATAAACCAGCTGACAGAGAATCGAAAACTGGGCGCCTCTGAGGATCGACCAAGAGGTTGCACGGGATGGTCAATTAACTCGTGACAGGGCGTTTGCTTCCCCTGCAAGGTCGCCGACCCCTAACACCGGGGCCACCTTGCTGATTAATGAAGAAAGTAATTAAAAGGGGCGGACGTTCGTTAACGACGCGGCCCTCGAAAGATGAAGGAACGGATTCCACGTAATCATCGACTCGTCCCTCTGCCATACATCACCGTCTGGCTGTCGCTTTACAATGCGGCCCGTGTATTCCGAGTCTTTCGGAGTTAGACCCATTATCGACTTCGCTTCGCGGACACTAGATATATACGTGTAATTAGTCCTACGGAGGACCGCGTAAAAATACTTCCACCAACTCGCAGGAACTTCTTCGTTCCCGGTTCCTTTTCGTGGTTTTAATGGTTTAATTACGAGGTTATGGGGTCAAATTGTAGATAGAGAAATATTTTTTATTATAAGCAAATATCGTATCGATATTTACAAACGATCGACCTGTCGAAAATTCTCTGACTATATATATATATTAGGTCGTTCGTAGAGTTATTTTGTTTTTCCAATTTAGGTTAATTGTATTTGTTCACAGCCAACTTCATACTTCAGCCTCATAAAAAAAGAAAAACAAACGAAATGACTTTTCAAACGACCCAATAAAAATGAAAAAAGAAGATATGATTTGAAATTTGTTTTATACAACAGAATTTTATACGTCTAACACGGTCAGACAAACTTGATAACTGGATCTGTTGAGTAATAGATGCGCATAGTATAATTTGGATTAATTTTCGTACTACTATACGTCACGTACATTAATTCAATTAATTCTTTCGCTACGGCGAAATTTTCCAAAGAATGTGATTATGAATTTATGATATATACTCTAAGTGTTGAGGTATATTATATGAAAAAAAGTTAAAATACTTTTCCATATGTTTTCCTAATCCTATTTGTCTTTTTTGATATAAGAAACATATTTCCGATAAAGCACAAAAATCAAATAGTCTTTTATGTTTCTTATAAGCACTTTTTATTCTTATAACCCTTTGATGACCTTTAACTCAGAAATTTTGCGATAAGATACTGAGAGCGTCTATAGGCACCCACATTAGTCAAAGGTTTAACCAGATTTATTAAACATAACTGTAAATACGTGTAATATGATTGTCACTGACTATGTAAAAATAATAAAAGCGAAAAGCTGGTAATTTGAAGAAGAATATTTAATATGACAGATTTCTATTATTCTCTTCTGCACTCTACCTCTTCGTTATTTATTCGTTCATATAACCGAATGTAATTGAAAAATCATTTTGTAAATCAGCACATACACCTATTACTCCACCCCGATGATATTTACTCGGAGATTCTAGCCTGGTCCACTGGACTCTAAATTTCCGCGGCGTTAAAAATTCGAAGCCAGGACCTTGGCATTTGAAGCGCAAAGCTCGAGCCGCGTCCCTTCGCTGGCGCGTAGATCGCGAGGCTTGCAAGCGTCCGTGAAAACGTGTTTACGAGACGTAGACCTAGCGCGCATCGCGCGGAAAAGAACGTAGAGCGGCGATTCGCGTATTTATAAATTTTGTTTAAGAATCCTGGATGCAGACGGTGCCGGGTCCGGTTAGCGGAAACGTAAGGCGCTCCGGGAGAGAGAAAGAGAGAGAGAGACGGAGCCTTTTTTTAATCGCGGCCATCTGGCCGGACTGGCGCTTTGACGTTTCGAAAAACAAAAAGAGATACGGCAGCGAAACGACCGCTGCTCGCCGGAGCGAAATCGCCAGGAGAAAAAATGTAGGCCAATACCCCAAGTGATCGTTACCATTCCCGACCGCTTCGCTGTTTGCATAGACGATCGATCGGGAAAGAAATTCAAATAAACCGCCGGGCACTAACATCTCTTGACACTGAGCTCGATTCCGCAAATATCCCGCGAACCGAGCGTTTTCGCGCGCGAACGTGTCGCTGCTCTCCGTTCGATATCGAATCGACGTCGAAGAGCGAAGGGAAAATAAAAGAACTAGGAAAGAAGAAAATGAAACAAAATCTAAACGCGTGTGTTACTCTGAGGGGTGTTCGATTTGGAACTGTAGCGAATTTTCGCTTATCGTCAACCCCGATCGGCACGTCGGCCAAGTAAAAGAGGAAAAAGCTAAGAGGAGAAGCGAAAAGGAAGAAAATTGAACGATCGCTGACACGAGACCGAGCCGGAGTTGGATCAGACGAACGGGTAGCGTTCTAGAAGGGAAAGGACAAGGAACGACACGGAAAGAAGGCATGAATCCAGGTGGATAAGGGGCGCCTCTATTCGCAGATAAGAGGGTGAATAACCGAGGATAAAAATACTGGCGGTGCGGAGCGCGAGAGGCGAAAGAGAGAGGAAAGAGAGAGAAAGAGAGAGAGAAGAGGGAGGGCGAGGGGAATGTAGTTGGACGTGGTTGCCATCCGATCGGAATGCGCTATGCGCGTTCGCCTTGGTCTGCCTCAAGCCTGGTCCAAGTGTCCGGCCGCAGCCGCGGAATAAATGACCCACAGATAAAATGGCCTCTCCCGTGGCCTTAATTAACGCCGATTTTTCCCCGGAAACTCGACTTTTCCACCGTTTTACGATCCCGGTGTCTGGCTTTTCTCAAACACCATGGGATACAATCCGACCAACGGCTAATTTAACCACACTTTCCCGCTGCTTATCTTCCCGCCGTTAAACGCCATCTCTGACGAGATACGTTTTATCGGACGGATAACGTGTAACCGTCCTGGCTGTCGTAAAGTCTATAAAACCGAGATTCGTTTACAGCGAAACGAAAAAGTTCCTGTAGATACCGAACGGTATTTACGGTATCCGGCGTTAATACGGTTGAGCCGAGAAACTCGTAAATACCGTGGAAAAGAAAGAAAAGAAAGCAATCGTCATGCAAAAAACGGTGTTATACTCCTGGTTACAGATCGATCGATAGTTAACAACAACAACATCGCCACACACGGCACACGAACATCGACAAACGTGGAAGAAACCGAGCAGCTCGGAATTCGAGCTGACGGATCAACTGTAGGTTGGGAGGGTTAACGAGGGTTAAAGTAGAAGATTAAATGGGATGGCGTAAAAAACACTTTATTAATGCGTGGTTAGCGAAGAGGGTTGGAGGTTGGAGTTAGAAACGGAGCAAGTGTTCCCCGTGCGCAGTGCAGAAAGCCGCACACCCGTCGCGGCCAAGTGGTGCCGTACCGTCACAGTGTTTACAGCGCTTCGCCCTCGGCTCAGGCATTCTGCGGTGACCTCGTGACCTCACCGATATTCCATCGTCGGTTCCTGCACTATACACACGCACGCAGCCACGCACGTGCACACCACAGGGAGCTGCACGCGTGCAAACGACGAGAGAGCAGGTCCAACGAGCTGCACGCGCTCCTCTCAAGCACGCCCCTCTTCTTCTTCTTCTTCTTCTTCTTCCTCTTCTTGCTCTTCTTCTTCTTCTTCTTCTGTTCCTTCTTCTTCTTCTTCTTCTTCTTCTGCTTCGTCGTTGTCTTCCTCTTGTTCACTCGAGCGGAGTAGAAGCCACCGTTTCGTCGACAGACGCATCGGCCTCTCTCCAAACTTTTGCTCGCGTCACTGGCCCGACATAACTTGTCCAGGCGGTTGTCAAGCCACGACAGCCGAAACGATCTTGACAAGCGCCCCCAGCGGATTACACGCACCGGCCAGTCCGATCATTGGCGCGGCTCGGTGATCACTGAAAATCCCGAATAACGTCGATCACCCGCTAAAACCGCCAGCACTTCGGGACACTTCGCCGACATGTTTATCTCGCCGCGGATGTGTCATCCGATCGATCGGGTCTCTCGCGACGATCACGGTTGTCCGTCCGAGGAACCGCGAGATCCTGCTCGATCCCGAGTGATCGTACGACTCGATAACCGAGACGCGATAACCGAGAGATAACCGAGAGATCCGCTGCGAAACGTACGAGTCCGCGCGTTTCTCGCTACGGCAACTTAATTTAATTAGTACGCTACACGGTCCTTAGTCTACGAAGGTTCGTTCGAGTATAGCGTGCTTGTGGTCCACGGTCAGCGTGAGCATCTATGTACAACGTCGAGGGAGACACCTCGACGACTTCTTTACAGGGAATGCAACATCGTCTCGCTTCGGGAATGGTACGTTCAGCTTCGTTTCCGCGAGACACCACGACACACTCGGACTCCTAAGGCGAGCAGGCGTTCAAACCCGACCGCTCGACTCGCCGCATCCTCTCGCACCTGCCTCTTCCTGTCCTCGACATCTCATCCAGACCCTGACGATCTACAGTTCTCACTTTCCAACTTACAACTTGTTCACTTCCCGATTTCTGGACTCGCTTCTTCTCCGATTAGGGTAATATTTATTAGCCGACGAAGAAGTTACGCACTTTCTCGCGCACTCCGGCTAACCCCGAAGACACTGTCCCCGAGGAAACGTAAACAGAATTCGCGAGAGACGACTTGTTCCTCGACTCGAGTCCTCGAGCGTGCTCTGGCCGACGATCGAGCTCGGAACTATCCAAGAGAGCTGGTTCGTATCCCGGGGACGAGGCGGTAGGTCACATGCGATCCGATCACGGTGCACCGAACTGTGCCGTCGCGTGGAGAACGGTCGGCGTCGCGACGCAGGAGCACGCGACTCGGTCGTCGACGGAGAGAGAGAAAGAGAGAGAAGGAACGCGGAGAGAAACGTGTGGGGTCGTTCAGCGATCGTTCGAGGACGCTGCGGGTGTGTTCACATCGCGAGGTGGAGGGCGTCTAGGTCGCCGTAGCGCCTCGCAGCCATGTCACACACGCACTGACGGACGCTCGACGCCGGGACGCCGTCTTCGGCCGGACTCGGTCCACCCTCTCGGCAAGCGTCGGGACGCCTGGCTGCGGGCCAACGTGAAACAGGGATAACTCGCTGGAACGCCGCCGCGGGGCGCTCGCGGCACGCTAATTTTCTAGCTCGCGACTAGTACCACCGATCACCGTCCAGCTGTTTCTCTTTCGGGGTGAATCGGGGTGAATCCTCATCCGACGTCTCGTGTTTTCCCATTTTTTACCCATTTCCGAGGTTAATCTCTCGATTTGATCTGAATTTGGAAGCTCGATGCGCGATATTCCGATGAAAGATTCGCGATTCGAGGGGAGAACGCGTGGATTTGGGGTGAATCGGGGTGAATTAGGGTGACTCCTCTTCTGACGTCCCGTATTTTCCCATTTTTTACCCATCTCCGAGGTTAATCTCTCGATTTAATCTCAACTCGAAAGCTCGATGAGCGATATTCAGATGAAAGATTCGCGATTCGACAGGAGAACGCGTGGATTCGAGGCGAATAGGGTAACTCTTCCTCTGATGTCTCATATTTTTCCGCTTTTTACCTATTTCCGAGGCTAACGTTTCGATTTGATCTTAATTCTGAAGCTCGATGCACGATATTCCGATGAAAGATTCGCGATTTGAGGGAAGAATGCATGGATTCGGGTTGAATCGGAGTGAATCGGGGTGACTTTTCCTCTGATATCCCATATTTTCCGATTTTTTACCCACTTCTAAGGCTAACGTTTCGATTTGATCTTAATTCTGAAGCTCGATGCGCGATATTCCGATGAAAGATTCGCGATTCAAGGGAAGAACGCATGGATTCGGAACGAATCGAAGTGAATTGAGATAATTCTTCTTCTGATATCTCATATTTTCCCATTTTTTACCCATTTTCGAGGCTAACCTCTCGATTTGATTTCAATTCCAAAGTTCGATGCGCGATATTCCGATGAAAGATTCGCGATTCTATGAAAGAACGCGTAAATTCAGTATAAATCGAGATAACTCTTGCTCTAATATCTCATATTTTCCCACTTTCTACCCATTTCCTAGGCTAACCTCTCGATTTAATCTCAATTCAAAAGCTCGATGCGCGATATTCCGATGAAAGATTCGCGACTGTATGGAAGAACGCGTGGATTCGGGGTGAAAAGTTTGGCGTCCGCTTCGTTCATCAAAGGATGAACGAGGTCATCCCGCGAGAGGGACTGCCAAAATTCGGCTTCGCGTTCGAACGTCGAACGGCAGTCGAGAAAAGGCTTCCAACAAATCCGCCCGACTAAATCATCTAATTTAATAACCGAGAAGGACGCTGCTCGAGAAGCAGGCGCGAAAATAGAGAGGAAGGGGTGGAAAACTCGAGGCGATCCTTACCGGCGATCGATAAGAGACGGATTTAAACGACGCGTCCTCGAGGAGGAGAAGCGGTTTGCGAGGCTGATGGAACCGCGCGAGTCTCGGCCAAATCTCGTAGGATCACGTGCCGCGAGCGCGGGAACGCTCGGTAAAACCGGCGGAAACTGGCCTGGCCATTGATTTACGAATGACAATAAATCCAGCCGCGTTATCCGTGCCAAAAGCACCTCCAGCCGCGCGAAAGGTTCGTCGGGAAGCCGGTTAGCGAAGATTAGACGAACGGTCGTTAAATTCTGCCTCGTATAGAGCGGAGGGACGACGCGAGCCGGCTAAAACGAAATTTGACGAAGAGAGAACCGTGTGGCGAGCCTGGTATTGCACCGAGAGAGAGAGAGGAGAGAGGAACACGCGACCGAGGAGTAAAAGGTGAGCGCGATAGCGACGGCGAGTGGGTGTTCGTCTTGGTTTATCTGTGCGCGTAATGACGTCACCGCCGGTATAAAGGGGACTCTAAAAGCGAACAGATGGCCTTTATAGTTGACCATAGAGAGCGTCGGTGCTCGGTTGCCCGGTGAAAACGCGGAAAATAGACGCGATTGCCGATGGCTCTGTCACGGGCTGACCGGTCAAACATCCGAGGAGCGTTGCACAGCTATGATGTATCGTTCGCTCGTTATGATCTAGATGGAATTACGTAACCGGCCCGAAACGCTCGTTTCTGGAGCAGCTCGGTTGGTACGGCGCGGTGAAAACGGTAACGTCATTCGCGTATAACGGGAAAGATTTACGAGTGCGGTTCCGGAATTCGAGCATGCCCGCGCGGTTGTCTGTCGGGGCTATTTCGTTATGCTATTTGTAAACAATGCGCGCGATATGGCTCTCGAGGTCGAGAGGAGAAGTCTCGTTTCCGTCTATCGTGGCGAGTCTAGAAAATAGAGAAACCGCTGGCGGAATGCTTCGTTGCGCAATTCGTAATTCGGAAATCGACGAAAATCCTTTAAATCAAAGCACAAATCCCTAAAATTCTCCATAGAAAAAATTCGGATCAATGGTTTCTAATCCACGAAGGTACAAAAACGCGGAAGCAGCGAGAATTGAGCGGAGCACGGTTCGTTTCGCAATTCGTAATTCGGAAATCCACGAAGATTCTTTAAATCGGAAAAATTTCAAAATAGAAAAAATTCGGACCAACGATTTCTAATCGTCGAAGGTACAAAAGCACGGAAGCAGCGAAAGCGGAGCGGAGTACCGCTCGTTGCGCAATTCGTAATTCGGAAATCCATGAAGATCCTTTAAATCGAANTACCGTTCGTTTCACAATTTGTAATTCGGAAATCCACGAAGATTCTTTAAATCGGAAAAATTCCAAAATAGAAAAAATTCGGGCCCACGGTTTCTAATCGACGAAGGTACAGAAGCTCAGAAGCAGCGAAAGCGGAGCGGAGTACCGTTCGTTACGCAATTCGTAATTCGGAAATCCACGAAGATCCTTTAAATCGAAGTCCAAACCCCAAAAATTCTCCATAGAAACAACTCAGACCAACGAAAATTCCTAATCCACGAAGGTAAAAAAGCGTGGAAGTAGCGATAACGAAGCAGAGTACCGTTCGTTACGCAATTTGTAATTCGGAAATCCACGAAGATTCATTAAATCGAAGCCCAAATCCTAAAAATTTTCTATAGAAAAAATTCGGACCAACGAAAATTCCTAATTCACGAAGGTATAGAAGCATAAAAGCAGCGAGAACGGAGCGGAGTCAATTCGTGATTCGCAAATCCACGAAGATCCTTTAAATCTAAAAAAATTCTTCACAGAAAAAATTCGGACCAATAGTTTCTAATCCACGAAGGTACAAAAGCGCGGAAGCATCGAGAACGAAGCGGAGCGCCGAGCGCAATAACGCGGGATTTACACCAGCGTTGGTGGAAACTTCAAAGTTTGGTCGGAAAAAAGAGAAAAAGGAAAGGCGAAAGGGAGAAAGGGGAAAGAGGCGAGAGCCAGTTGACCGAGAACGAACTCGCGAGCGCGCATCGCTGCTAAAGGTTTCGTATTTATACCCGGCAGAGCGTGGCCGGTCGCGATCGCAAATTTCGCGAGGAGCAGCGCGCGTCAGCGCGAAAAGGCGCGGTTAAGTGCGATCGTTAAATGGGGAGTGTATCTGCGGGCGGGTTTTTTTTCAGCGTTATTTCTTACGAGCAGCAGCCAGTTTGAACGAAAAGGGAGCCCCCTCGCCAGAACCGATGCCGGCCCGAGTTTTATCGCGCAACCAGCGAATAAACGAGCGGGAAAAAGAAAACCGGCTCGAGAAAGTAACGAAAGCGCGCTTCATCGAGACCCGGGTGGAAGCGCGTGCAAGAACGTACCGTGCGAGTTAATAAATTTCGAGGTTTTCCTCGTGACACTGCCGAGTGTCTGCGCGGCTACCGCTGACAGCGTTCGAAACAATCCGCTCGACCGACGCTTTCGCAACCACCGACAGGTTTCTCTTCTGACGTTGCGAATGTCTCGCGATTATCGGGAACCGCGAGCGGGTACGGCTCGAACCTCCTCGCGAGGGTGAGTTACACTTTGGATCGTGAGAAGGGTGAAATTTTGAAGATTTATTTCCGAAGATCGAGGAATTAGTAAATTTTGACGTAACTGCGATGGAATTATGAGTTATACGTTGGATCGTGTGCAGGGTGAAATTCCGAAGATTTATTTCGGGAAATTTATTTCCGATGATCGGCGAATTAGTAAATTTTGTCGTAACTGCGATCGAATTACGAGTTATACGTTGGATCGTGTGAAGGGTGAAATTTCGAAGATTTAATTCCAATGATTGACGAATTAGTAAATTTTGTCGTAACTGCTATCGAATTACGAGTTATACCTTGGATCGTGTGAAGGGTGAAATTTCGAAAATTTGTTCCCAATGATCGACGAATTGGTAAATTTTGTCGTAATTGTTATCGAATTACGAATTATACATTGAATCGTGCGAAGGGTGAAATTCCAAAGATTTATTTCCGAAAATCTACGAATTAGTAAAGTTTATCGTAATTATGATCGAATTACGAATATTTAAGTTCAACTGCCATACATTTCAGTCAAGACGACCTGTGCTTTTTGCACAAAGAAAATATCAATGGTACCGATTCTTGGACCTTAGGTTATATAATTACAAATTTTCCGTCATTAAACGAGAAAAGAAAACGAAAATATTACAGAAATTAGTATGAACTCGCGACAAACCCGATAATCGCGCTGGAGTCGATTTAACGACACCCGCGCGGAGAAAATAGAGCGGAATTAGAGCCTCTAGAGGGAAAGAGAAGAAAAATTGGAAGAAAATCGTAGAGAGCGCGAGTTGGAAGGCGTGCTAACGAGCGAAACGTGTGGATACCGCAGACGAAGCGGAACGATCTCCGCGAGATACAATGGACGGAACGATCACGATCGGTTTCGATCGGCTGGAATCGCGTTCTCAATCCTGGCAAGGACAAAAGTCACGTCGAATCGGCTGCGTAAGGTAAGCAGCGCGAGAAGCATTGCCTAGTGGCGGCTACCGAACGACCTAGAACGGCCTTCGGCGGCTGCAACTACGCAATGGCCGACCAACCGCGACGTAGAAGGCGTATACTACTTAAAACGATGCCAATCCTCCTGCTATATTTTTTATTGGCCATCGTGGATGCTGTGAGAAAAACACCTGGACAGGGAAAGATTTACGGGCTTTGGCCACGACGGGAATTACCACGATTCATAGAAATCACCGACGACCAAGAAGCTCAAACCGAACTAGAAAAGCCAGCTTCGAGTTTCTAATCCTCCAAATTTCAAATTTATAGCTTTGCTATTATTACTGAGTCCCGACGCTCTCGATTCCTTCTCGTAAAATCGCTTTGCGCTGAAAATTTGTCAGAGAAGATCGATAAACAAGGACTCGCGTTTCAGGTATTTTTTGAATAAAAATATATGAAATGAAATGAAACTTTAGAAATACGACGGTAACGGCACGAGTACACTACGATTCTGGGTTTATAGCCGAATTTAAACTAACCCAAACCATAATTTACTATATAATGGCTATTGTCGAGTAACACTTAGCCGACCGATCGGGTAGATCTACCATTTTGACCCGAGGAACGCTTCTTTCTCTATAGAACTTCTTATTTCTAGCACTAATTTTTGAAGTCTTTTATTGCCCATTATTATGGCTCTTTATGTTCGGGATTTCCGAAGGTGCCTCTACCANTTGTTACCGTAAGACACAATTGATCACATAAATAATTTTCGGACGTTTTTGATTTCAAATAGCGAATTTCAGTCTGTGCTATCTCAGAAAAATGCGCGGTGGATAACGCAAGCGCAGTTTAGCTTTTCCGAGCGCGGTGGAAACTGTACAGGTCTGTGTGGCGCGTGCGATTGGCTAAGTGTTAACATCGTAATAACTTTTCCCGTAATCGTGAAACTAACAATTTTGTAAAGATGAAAGACGCGTTTACCTCGACCAACCACAATTTGTAAGTTTATTAGAGAAGACAAAGACAAACAGCGAAATTGATAGCAGAGAGTATCAAACCTTATCGATGCCTCGAAGCAACGTTCATCAATGCGGGAGGTCCGACTTAACTCCAAAATAGAGTAAACATTTATTAAAAGTTACAAGAAGAAACGTATCTGCCATACTCACGTGTAATTTCCACGAGAAATAACGCGATCTATGTAAGATCAAAAAAGTTCTAGTCTCGTTATTAAAAGAAAGCCCGAATGACATAATTGAAACGATTACTTGTTCCGGATACTTTCGATACGCCTATTTACGATTCACGAGCTATGACCGCTCGTACCCACGATTGTCGAACCAAAGAAAAATACGTATACGTGTGACATTTAATATAATCATCGAATTATTTTAAAAGATAAATGGAAAAAGTCATGCGTGGGAACAAGGGTATGCAATAACCACGCAAAGCGTTGAATATTCGGATACAGGGACTTTAATTTAGCAAGATTTTCGCACTCACCTGATCCTCGAGGCCCGTAAGGACCTATGTTAGGAATTCCAACAAATTATACTGGATTTCTTTAACACTGAATATGAAAACCACCCCTCCGAATCACTTGTCACTAATTATGTCTTATGCCTCGCGATGGCAGCCATAACTACCATTTAGCTCCAGCGAAATTGATAGCAAGTTTAACCCTAGATTCATAAACACACGTCTCTCATACACCCTCAACTAAAAGAACTCTTACAGCATGTGTATGGAACATTGCGGTAGTTTGTACCTAGAATGCTCAGATTGATTTTTTCAATTTTCTTTTTCATGTTTATATTGTCAATAAAAGTTGTTTCCAACTAATATTTGTAGATTTTTATTAATATCTCCCGTGATACTTAAATTAGGTCACCTTAAAAGTAAGGTGTATCAGAGACATATGTTTATGAACAATGTAACCGTAAATATAGTTTATGAATCTAGAGTTAAGATTACAGAAATAATAATATTTTACAGAGATACTAATATCCTATTTTAGAACGTTCGGTAGAAAGGTATACATTCTAAACCATAAGTTATCATGATTATTACCGTTATTCCGAATCTGATACGAATGTTACGTTTTGCGTGATTCTTTAACACTTTGTCTGCCATGGTGGTCACATATGACCGGCAACGGTTTCTCTCGTGACGCCATGGTGGTCATGGATGACCGGAGCCTTTCAACTTTTTACAATTGTAAAAACTTAAACGAAAATCGAGATTTAGTTTATTTGAATATGGCCAATGTATAGAAGATACATTGAAATAAAATGTACCCTATTGAATAATTAAAATCTTTATTAGACAATGAAGAATAACAAAATGTTAGAATAAATCTTGCATCTAACGGTGCACTTTGTTAAAGCACTCCAAACATAAATGCGACGCACCAATACAATCTGGATAATAAGTGGTCTCCTTCTTGGTCTTATGTTTAGCAATTTTTTACCCAAATAGTTTGGAATTTTTTTTCTAACATTCCCTGCAAAATTTTCGTTCTAGGTACGCTCGTCCTTTTTTTTTGCAATTCGTGCCGTAATCTTCGTCGAACCGTTACTAAGACGCCACGGTGGTCACTCGTGACCACCAGTAAGAGAAACTCTCCATTTGATAAAAATATTGCCTTCTAACATCGATTGATTATTATTTTTCCATTATATGCTTTGAATAATAAAAATAATGCGTCCTGGGCCAAACATATGATTTCGACGTAGCAGTCAGAGGGTTAACAGATTTAGTATAGACAAAAACCGCGTTTAGCTCGATCTCGTGTCCCTAAATTTTTAGGGATGGAATGGTTCTGCTGTTGTAAGGTGAGACGAGTCCTTGGCGCGCACCTCGTCGAGGAGTATTGCTGAAACTCGAGCGATACCATTCTTGGACCGTCATGTAAAAAAGACACGTTTCACCGCGAGGAGGAGAGAACAACGTCGTTACAACGGCATTGCGAGGAAGGACCGATGTAAATATGTAATAAATTTCAGTGAAAAGCCGTTTGCCCGAAAGAGCTCGGTGTTCGGGGCATAAATCGTCGCGGCGTGGTACAATGCGAACAGCGCCTCGATTAATGTTTAACAAGGGTGTCGGAGTGGATTTCGCGGTCGTATCGGAAGCGGGGTACACTCCTTCTTTTCTCTCTCCGTCCCCGGATGCAAAGCAGCGCCACGAGAGAGCCTTAACCTAATTAAGGAAGACAAGAGCAGCGTAAATCACGCGGCGAGGAGAAAGTGATGACGAGAGATAAAGGCGCGAGGAGAGCCACTCTGTTCTCTCCCCACGGGGATTTATTTTTCTCCCCCCTCCCCCGCCTCCTTTTCGCCGCGGTATGCGACGGAGAAGCGCCTAAACGAGGCGAGGTCCAGTTTTCGGGGCCCGCCGAAGGGAATCCCAATTAAATTCGCTGAAACCGAGGCTGCACCGGATTACTATACTCTGATTTCTCTCTTCCTTCTTCGTTCTCCGACCAATTCCTTCGTTCTTTCCGATATCTTGTGTTCCTCCTCGTCTTTTCTCCCTTTTTCTCCTTTTTCATTTCACTGTCCTATCTGCGTTCTTCTGCCAATTCTTTCGTTTTTCCCGATACCTCGTGTTCCTTCTCACCTCTCACCGTTTTTCTCCTTTTTCATTTCTCTGTCCCTTCTCCGTTCTTTTGCCAATTCTTTCGTTCTTCCCAGTACCTCGTATTCCATCTCAAATCTCCGCCCCTTTTTTCCTTTTCCATTTCTCTGTCCCTTCTCCGTTCTTCTGCCAATTCTTTCGTTTTTCCCGATACTTTCTGTTCCACCATTCCTCTGTGTCCTTTTTCTTTTCCGTTCTTCTGCCAATTCCTTCGTTCTTCCCGATACCTCGTGTTCCTTCTCACCTCTCACCGTTTTTCTCCTTTTTCATTTCTGTGTCCCTTTTCCGTTCTTTTGCCAATTCTTTCGTTCTTCCCAGTACCTCGTATTCCATCTCAAATCTCCGCCCTTTTTTCCCTTTTCCATTTCTCTGTCCCTTCTCCGTTCTTCTGCCAATTCTTTCGTTTTTCCCGATACCTTCTGTTCCACCATTCCTCTGTGTCTTTTTTCTTTTCCGTTCTTCTGCCAATTCCTTCGTTCTTCCCTATACCTCGTGTTCCTCCACCTCTCTCTTCCCTTTTTCTCCTTTTTCATTTCTGTGTCCCTTCTCCGTTCTTTTGCCAATTCTTTCGTTCTTCCCAGTACCTCGTGTTCCTTCTCAAATCTCCGCCCTTTTTTTCCTTTTCCATTTCTCTGTCCCTTCTCCGTTCTCCTGCCAATTCTTTCCTTCTTCCCGATACGTCGTGTTCCTCCTCACCTCTCACCTTTTTTCTCCTTTTTCATTTCTCCGTCCCTTCTCCGTTCATTTGCCAATTCTTTCGTTCTTCTTAGTACCTCGTGTTCCTCCTCAACTATCCGCCCTTTTTCTCCTTTTCCATTTCTCTGTTCCTTCTCCGTTCTTTTGCCAATTCCTTCGATCTTCCCAGTACCTCTTGTTGCACCATTCCTCTCTGTCCTTTTTCTCCTTCTTCGTTCTTCTGCCAATTCCTTCGTTCTTCCCGATACCTCGTATTCCTCCACCTCTCTCCTCCCTTTTTCTCCTTCTCCGTTCTTCTACCAATTCCTTCGTTCTTTAGAATACCACGTGTTCCTCCTCCTCTCTCCATCCTTTTTCTCCTTTTCCATTTCTCTGACCCTTCTCCGTTCTTCTGCCAATTCCTTCCACCACTACCCTCTTCTCCCTTTTTCTCCTTTTCCTACGAGTGTACCCTCGCGCGAGATAAGATCGGACGTCTAATTTCTCGCGGAGGTTCGATCCGTGTGTTATTTACGCGAGTTGCATTAGTAAGTGGGTCATAGCGACTCTCGTTAAGCCTACGTACCCTCGCCTCTGCATAAATCTGCGCGTAGAAATGCACGTGCGCCTTAGGGCGGGTACACACCTGGGCGGGCACGCAGCCGCGGACGCGAATAGGCGTGCGTGATCCAGAATGGACAGTGAATTTGCAACTTCTCGGGGCTATCGCGCTCGTTTATGGGATATGCTCCACGGCGTGTAATTTTTCATGCGTATGCCGTTACGGTGGTTTATAGAATCTCTCTACCGACACGTTTCTTACCGGTCGAAGCGTGTATATTCGGCGTTTCTAATAGCCAGAATCGTTCGCGGAGATATGCAGATGAGGAAGGGGAAGAAGCGTGGGTGGGGGCACGCCGAATTCCAGCAGTCGCGAGCCGTCACTCGATGCGAGCAGTACTATCTACTTTGATATTATCTCCTGTTATCTGTTCTATGCATAAAGATTTCTGAAGGTATTGTACAGGGTTCTGTACCGCTTTATCAATTTAAGAAATTGTTAAAGTGGTACACGGAGGTTTGGACTAGTCGAGATCACCAGGTTTAAACGTAGAAAAATATTTGAGTCGCTCGATTCACTTAGTGACTTCTTCGCTACATGGAAATAGTAATTCGATACTTTTATAATAATATCAAAAAGGGATAGTATATAAATGAATCCTTTGTAAGTAGAATTTCAGTATGGAGTTCCATTTTATTCGATTCTTCCCAATTTTTTATGTAATTATGAGAAAAGTGAGAAATGTTGAGTGACATTTTCATGTACGCGATATGAACCGAAATGAGCCACTCGCTGCGAACAGTATTATCTACTTTGACTATTAACTTTGATATTATCTCCTGTTATCTGTTCTATGCATAAAGATTTCTGAAGGTATTGTACAGGGTTCTGTACCGCTTTATCAATTTAAGAAATTGTTAAAGTGGTACACGGAAGTTTGGACTAGTCGAGACCAACAGGTTTAAACGTAGAAAAATATTTGAGTCGCTCGATTCACTTAGTGACTTCTTCGCTACATGGAAATAACAATTCGAAGCTTTTATAATAATATAAGAAGGAATAGTATATAAATTAATCTTTTGTAAGTCGAATTTCTATATCGAGTTCCGTTTCATTCGATTCTTCCCAATTCTTATAGAGAAATATGACAAACATGCGATGAATGTTGAGTCGCATTTCCTTCGAAGTTTTTATTATAAAATAAAAAAGAATGTTATATAAAAA
>NIJG01000004.1:778496-796838 GCA_002201625.1 Euglossa dilemma
GTGATATTTACATTCCTCGTCACAATTTATAAACTATATCGATGATTAACGTCTTTGTCAACGAAATAGGAAGAAGTCGTAGAACAAAAGGGCCACTAAATTTTTTTTAATATTTAAAGGTTTATTCGACGTATAATTTTAAATGGTAAAAGTAAAAACCGGAACGAATTTATGGGACGACCTAATATATACAGAAACCACGCGCACTGTACATATTTCCGTCGCGAATTTCCATTCAGTGATGGTACTTCGGCGGACGGGGCGAAAGGGTTAAAAAATTTAAAAGTTTCATAAATTTTAGCTATCGCTACCGTCGAATGATCGGTGAACGGAAACAAGTAAAATTCCAGAAAAAAAGAATAGATACACGCGATGAAGAATCGCGAAACACGCGGTAGGTCGAGTGTTAACGAACTAGGTCGAGATTGCGAGATTGCGAAATACCTGGAGCTTTTAGCTGCAGACGATCCTAACTTTCGTCGACACCGAGGTAATTTTCGCAACGATCGGAGCGACCTCTTAGCGCGACAATTTACGGACACGCTGTATTCGTCGCGACTCGATATGGACTTAACTTAAACGCGCTTAAATGGGACCTGTCTTCGGTTAATTCGCGTTATCGAAAGCGCGTACGCTGCTCGGTTCGGCCGGACGAAAATTCGCATGCTGTAAAAAGCGATACCGCCGCGGCCCGGGAAACGGATTGAAAAATAATTCCCTCCTTCTCCTCCGCTTCTTATCTGCGTACCCTGGGATCGGCAAATGTATACAAGTTTTGCAATTAGAGAACTCGTTTACGGAAGAACGAAAGCACCTGGCACCGGCGCGATCGAATAAATAGTAATTATATTACATGGGATAATTAAACGAGGGGACACGCTGGATCGCATGGCTGCTCGATAAGACAGCGTGCCGGTATAAAGAGGTTTCCGATACTCGCGGCAATTATGTTCGCATTAACCGATGCGAGCAAGCTATCGAGTCCCAGGTTGCTCGGGAACCTCCTGCATCCTGTGAGGATAGCTCGGCATTCGATCGCGGTTTAGTAATCGTTGCCCGAAACACGGGAAATCGCGGCGACGCCGGGCATCGACCGAGCCGCGTTGAAATAATTCACGAGTCCAGCGATGGCCGGCGAGAAAGTGGCTACCGGTACCGAGCTCGCGTTGGTAATCGATGCCCGAACCCCATGGGTCGCAGCATTTCCACCAGAGCCGCAATTTCTCCGCGGCGATTTATCGTCCGCGCCGCGTCTGTCTCATCGAGAGCAGATTGCGCGAGATAATCCGCGCGAGCGCGCGATGAGTCACCGTTAAGTGGCAACCTGCGACGTCCAATTACCCGTAAGGTCGCGCCGTTCAACCCCATCAACCTGGCCCGCATTAATTCGCGAACGTACTCCTGCCTCTTTCTCTCTCTTCTTCCCTCGCGCGCCGATGTGCCAACGCTGAGAAAATGGAAACGAATCCGCGCACAATGGCCCAGCAGGGCAGCTTATTACGGTGCACGCGACAATTCCGCGGCTAAATTACCACCATGCGAATGAATCATAGCCCGGGATACGCGGATAATCGGTCTTTGAATTAATAACGAGTACTATTGTGCCCTACGCGACTCCGCCTCCGACGTCGCTTCTCGCGCGTCGGTATGCGTCGTCGCGAGCGAGCAGCAACGAGCTCAGAGTGACGAAAGGCGCAGTCTGTATCGACTCGCGAGCAGACTTTCTCGTGTAATTAAATAAACGGACTCTTTGGTCGAAGATTTCGTAATGATTAATTGCGAGGCGCGGACTGTTGGCTTGACAGAGATAAAAGTGCAGTGGCGCCTTTTGAATTTTCCTTCGAAATTCGAACCAACGAATGTCGCGAGAGGAGTCTGTCAGTAAAGAAAGATGAGTGGAAGATGGTAGAGTTCTGACTGACTCGATCAAAGAATTTCGAAGACTTTTTGATGAGATATCTATCATATAACGAGTAAATCGACTTGATAGAACTATTCTGTCATTACGATAAGAGGAAAATTATATTTTCACCGTCTATTAAATCCTCTAAAGTCTAACGATTGTCCTTCGATCGACGAATCTTTGGTATCCGATATGATTAATCGGATAAATGTGTAAGAGACCCGAAAAAAGAGTCGATGGTGGATACGATTCTCAGCTTCCGTTGTAATTAATTCCGACTGGATAAACGATCGAGGAAAATTAGAATCTGTGCGAAAGCGTGGACGATGGATACGATGGCGGAATCGACGAATGTTCGATCGTTGCCGAGGATTTCCGCGATAATTAATCTCCGCGTAACCCGTGTCGCCTAAGCTGTTTCTCGCGTGAACGCACGCAAAGTTTCACCGATGGAACGCGATTACGAGGGTGCACTTCCGGTTACGCGATGCGCCCCGACACATTAATTGCTGGACGCATTAAAGAAAGTCATTCGGGCTGGCCGGCCGCGGAATAAATAATTACCTCTTAATTAAGGCACTCCGGCCGAACATCTGTTTCTGGGGGATATAATCTGTGCGCGGTAACTCGCGTACATATCATTTGCCTTTTTTCTCCCCTCTCCCTCGAAAATAAAGTCCTGATTTACGACGTTGATCCCTCCGCGACGTGCTCGACGCCGCCACCGCGACGAGGACAAATTGCGCCCGTGTTACTTCCTTTCGCATTATCGCATGAATTATATTCGAAGCGGCGCTTTTGCCGGGGAAAAAAAGGCCAGGCGAGGGGAAAGAGGAGAGAAAAGAGGCGGAAAACACGCGAGATAGCGAAAATATTCTTTGTCTTCCTCGAAGATCATCATCCTGCTCGAAAATATCGCGGACCAGGCCAAAGGATTTCGCTCTGAACGTCTCGACGAATATCGAGAATCTTCTCCGAATCTTGCAACTCCGATTTATCGGTCTTAATTTCCGTTATTACGTACCAAAGTACACGCGATTATTTAAAACGACTCGGATATTCTAGGATTAAGTATCTTGGATTAAATAAATCCTTTCGGTGGCTAGGAGATGACGCCGAAAAACCGATTAATAAGCTACCGTAATTCAATCACGACACGAGATATCCTGATTTTCTAATTTCTAACTCGTCCCTTGCTATGTTTCGAAATATTGCGAATATTGTAAGTAGTTTTACCGGAAGAAATCGGACGAGATGTGTAAGTTTCGCAGAAAACTCGCGGATATTCCAAGGAGAGCCTCGGAGGCCTCTGTCTACGCGAATATTCGCGTTTCGCATTTCCGCGGAGCCGCGCGCGCGCCTTCGATCCCCGGTTATATTTAAATGTAGTAAATCCGGGATCGCGGAATCGTTACGGGGACGGGACAAAAGCGCGTACTTTTCGAGGGAATTCGAAAACACGGCCGGAAAGAGCCGGCTTTCTCCCGCTTGCCCACACCTATCGAACCGGCGTTTTTGTTTATGCGACAGCGCGCGCGACGTAATTATGCAAAACTCGCCGTTTTCCATGGCTCATTCGCGCGAGATATACGAGGACAAATTTACGACGGGGCCCGGCCGTTTCGTAATTGTAAATTCAAGAAAGTCTCCGCGCTCAGCGTGCAACTTTTTAATACGATCCGGGAGAGATTAAGCGCGATACAGTTAATACGCGGCCAGATAAATCAAACGGGTAAATGCGAGCGTGTGCGTTCGCGGCCGCGTGACGGCTCACTTAACAACTTCGGCTAAATTTCGCTTGGATCGGCCGAGGTGCGCGACGCGTAAAAATGTCCGCTCGCCGATTAAAAGCTCGTTAAAATTTACGAATTAATTCCCCGGCCGATTAACCGGGGCGTGTACGGCGCTTGCTCGCGCGGACGGATTTTTTCCGGGCAAAAGACAGAGCGAAATCGAGGCTGGCGGCCGTGTCATCCAGAAATAATCGACGCTCCGGCACCGCGACACGGCTTTAGCGTTATCACGCGCCGAGATCTCGTGTACCCGGACCCCAAGATCCACGAATCGGCCTTGCGAAATCCGTTTACAGCCAAACATTGGGGTCGTAGGGAATTCGTAAAGGAGAAATGTTCGTTAGTCCAAGAGGATTTTCGCTTTCTCCCCTGGAAACGTTAGCCGACCCCGTTGCGAAACGCGTCTCGCCAGGCGGAGGACATATTTTAAGCTTGTCGCGCGTAGCCTGATTGTTCGCCGTGTAAAATTTCGAGAGAAGCGTATGCACGCCGCGATACGTTTCTGCGAGGGAATGGCGGACAGTGATGAATTTCGCGAAGAATCGCGGCCGGAGGTGGAAGCTGAAAACGCTCCGAGTTTCGGGAATTCGAAGTTTCAAATTGGGTTTGCAGATACTCCTATCATTAACACTAGGTTTACGAGGGTTTCTTGCATACCTATTTCTACGGACAACTGTTAGATTTAGGGTAAAGAAAACAACATATTTTCTTTAAAAAATAAACGATGGGTTTAATTTGAAAAGAATCGCAATATTAACAGACTTAATATAAGTTAATTAAATCTGTTAATATCGTATAATTAAAGCAACCCATCCGTCAAATTGACGGGTGCCGTAAATCTAGTGTTAACAACTAAATTCAACGTTGACACCTTAGTCACTTGTCGAAACAGGAACATAATCAATTATCAATTATTTGAAAATAGCCCCGGAAATATTTACCCCAACTTTCCTAAAGTCTCGATCCTTGAAGCAAAATCGTCTCAAATTCCTAGAATCCCAATTTCAAAAAATTTCTTAACCCATTTGTATCATCGCTCTGAAAGGAGTTTTCCAAGATTTTCAATAAAATTGAGTGTAACAAACGAACTCTTACTTATATTTGATCCAGAATTATACATATATTAAAACATCATTCTATATGATGCTATAGTATAAATACTTATTCTTTTACATAGTTGTGTGATACACAAATTTAAAATAGGCAAGCAACAGATATTGAGTGCGGATTAATCCGCTTAATGATGCAAATGGTTTAAGAGCCTCTATAAACCTTATAGCGCCACGAAAAATTCCACAATTAATTTCAAACTCGGAGAACTTCGATCAAAGACTTGCAAAATTGTCGAGAAGCCGGAAGGTGTAAAAACCGAGGTATCGCGATATCAATCCTAGCGGAAATTTCTCTCGTTAGCGTATCTATCCGCGCGAAATCGCGTTGCATGACCGGTCGTTCCATTTCCATATTGCGAAATGGTTGCGTCACCGCGCGGATCGCTTTGGCGAGAGATCCTCGGGCGCGGGTTAATATCTCGATCGCGAGGAGCGGATTCATTAGCGTACGCGGATATTCGCCGGGGGCGTGATTGATAAGCGCGGCTATTAGGCGGCGCGTGAAAAAAAAGACGCGCGATCCCGGAGACGTCTCGCGATCCACCTGTGTCTCCGCGGCGCGTTTCGTGCGTCCCGACGCAAATTGCCCGTTCGTCTGTTACGATACATTTGTACCGCGTAATGCGGCGTAACGTGGGCACACGCGCGATTTCATACATCGCCACCCACGCGGCGCCCATCGAACGTAACGTGACCTCGTTCACGGTTCGATTAATGCAAGAATTCTCGTCGGTTACGCGGCCATATTTCCGCTAATGCCGTCATCCAGAGAACGACTCCTTTTCGCCGTTTGCCACCGTTGTTCCGTTGCTTCCTTCTCCGCTGCCTCGCGCGATGGTTAAAACAATGGTCGGTAAAGGCCGAGTTGTAAATACAAATTGGATCGTATTATCAGCCAGGGCACGCGGACGTGTTTAAGAGCGTTTAGCACGCGATATCGCGTACGAGCTAATTTTAAGACATATCCACGACCTACGCGATCTACGCGCAAACTGGTTTCCACCTTCCTCTGGAAGATCGCTCGCGCGTGCAGAAACACGGCTGAGGAGAAAAAAAATATCTCTTCCTTTATTCCGGTCCTTCCGCCGGGCTTGCACCGAATCTATTCTCTCTAAGAATGCGAACGTTCGCCTTGAGGCAACCGAAATAGTGCAGACCTTGCCGGAGTCGCGAGCACGGCCTCGAAAAAACCGAATCCGCGAATAACCGATGGAGGTGATAGCGAATGAAGAAAATTTCCCCGATTCCGAGTGATCAGGCTCTCGCTTACGAGAGGTTTTGGAGTTAAGAAAGGGATAGGAAACGCTTTGAATTGTCTCACGATAAAGGTGAGAATGATTTGCGTTAGGAAAATATTCGCGAACATTAATCGAACTTTGTGGGAACAGCCAAAGCTTTCGAGTTTTACAGATTTTGAGTGAAGAAAAGGATCCTATCTCTCCTTTTTATATTCTACTTCTTAATTATCAGACCATGGCATAAACAAACAAATAAATAGATAAAAATTCATCTGGTCGAGATTCTCAAGTCGATACGATGAAATTTAGAGTGACTGATTATTTATCAATTTACTGAAACAAATTCAAAGCGAGTAAAGTCCACGAGAAGCTACATGGGACATTTTTGAACCAAGAGAGGGCTAGGAAACGCTCTGAATTGTCTCTCGCGAAAGGTGCGAATGATTTGTATTGACAAAATGTTTGCAAACCGCAATCGAACCTCAATGGAAATAATAGTGAAGAAAAGTATCTCTCCTTATTATATATTACCACTTAATTATCATACCATCCTATAAACAAACAAATAAATAAATAAACTTTCGTCTGGTCGAGATTTTCGGGTCGAAGCAATGAAATTTAGAGTGACTGATCATTTACCAATTTACTGAACCAAATTTAATGCGAGTAATCTTCATGAGAGGTTACACAGGAAATTTTTGAGCCAAAAGAGGGCTAGGAAACGCTCTGAATTGTCTCTCGCGAAAGGTGCGAATGATTTGTATTGAAAAAATGTTTGCAAATCGCAATCGAACCTCGAGGGAATGAAGAGCGAAGAAAAGTGTCTCTCCTTTTCATATTCTACCACTTAATTATCAGATCATTCCATAAACAAACAAATAAATAAATTCAAAAAACATCGAAATTTTCGGATCGAAGCGATATGACTGACCATTTTTCAATTTACTGAATGAAATTCAACGCGAGTAAAGTCCACGAGAAGTTAGACGGGAGATTTTTGAGCCAAGAATGGGCTAAGAAAATCTTTGTACTATCTCGCGAAAGGTGCGACTGATTTGTGTTGGAAGAATATTTGCGAACTGTAATCGATTCTGGAGAGAAATAATAGTGAAGAAAAGTATCTCTCCTTATTATATATTACCACTTAATTATCATATCATCCTATAAACAAACAAATAAATAGATAAACATTCGTCTGGTCGAGATTTTCGAGTCGAAGCGATGAAATCTAGAGTAACCGATCATTTACCAATTTACCGAACCAAATTCAACGCGAGTAAAACCCACGAGAGGTTACACAGGAAACTTTTGAGCCAAGAGAGAACTAGGAAACGCTCTGTACTGTCTCGCAAAAGTTGCGACTGATTTGCGTTGGAAAAATATTTGCAAACTGCAATCCATCCTCGAGGGAAATAGTAGTAAAGAAAAGTATCTCTCCTTATTCTATTCTACCACTTAATTATCAGATCATCCCATAAACAAACAAATTAAAAATCCAAAAACATCGAAATTTTCGGGTCGAAACGATGTGACTGACCATTTTCCAATTTACTCAACCAAATTCGTTGCGAGTAAAAAATTAATCGGTTCGTCGCGTCGACTAAAGGCTAATACGTAGAGAAAGTGGCATAAACGCGACTTCCGTTACCGTGGCCATTACGCGAAACGTTAACTCGGGATACTTGGCCGCTTTAATAGCGAATCGAGGGAGATCGCGGGGTCCACGGGGGGAAATAAACCGGGACGGACGGCGACGCCGAGCGTCGGGCGCGGCGATCGGCGAAAACAGGTCCCTCGGAAGTAGCCAGCCACCCCCGATCGCGGCGCGAAACAACGCCGCGAGGCGGTGCGCGTGTTTATATGGCCGTTTCAACGCCAGCGGAAATTTACAGCCGGCGATCGTAAAACCCGGAGATGCATTTATACGCGGCGGATTTATATGTTTACGGCGTGCGCCGAAACCACGGGGCGAAAAGGGACTGCTGTCGAACAAGAAAGACGAGAGAGAATTATGTATGGACCGACACGCTTCCCCGGCACCGAGGTCCATTCGCAACCCGCTCGGCCGGCCACCAATTCCCGCTCGCGGCTTCGTGGGAATCCAGCCTAACGGTATACCTACGCTTCCGAGGAATTTCGATCCGCCAATTCCCGGCCTTCCTTTTTTTCATTTCCTCTCTTTCTCCCTCTCCGCGCCGTGTTAACGAATTTCTCTTCCCCTCCCCGCCGCCGCTCCAGTGGAATTTTAATCGCATTATTAAGAATGCAGCGAGGGGTCCGGACCACGAGGGTTTGTTTCTCGGATAGCTTCGAAAATTTGATTTGCACCAGCGATACCGAGAAGCCGTTCCACGTCCAGATTACCGCGATCATTTCGGATGGAAATGGAGTAATATTGGAAAATTATTTAGCGTGTCGTGAGAAAAGACGAGTGATAGAGAGATTTGACGATGGTTCTAAAAAATTGGCGATAAAATGGAAAAGAAAAATTGGAAGATACCTCGAAGAAGACTCGAATGAACCCGTCACGGGATATATCCTATCGCAATAGCGAAAATAAAACGGTAAGGAAATAAATTTACTCGCGTTGCTCGTTGAACGAGGTAAAAATGAGGAATATACGCAACACGTGATGTCATAAAAATTTAAAGAACCTTTAGAGAGTAGGTTTCTCGCGTAAAACCAAAGCTCGCGATGTTAAACGATATTTACGCTCGCGAATTTGCAAATTATTTTAGAAGCACGTGGAAGATCGTGACAGTAAATGAAATCGATGAAACTGGATGATCCAAGAAGCACTTAATAACGCGCGATCATCGACGCGTTATAGGCGAGTTGCATTAAGCTGTAACGAGCGAGCGAGTGGAGGCAGGAAAACGAACGATCGTTGGTTTATCGGGGCCGCGAACGGAGAGGACGTTCCACTAAATTTCGAATACAAATATCGCTTAAAGACACCGCGGCCACTGATGTAACTGCCTCGGATTTCATTGCCAAACGATCGTCCCCTTGCACCAGAACGAACCGGCTCTCGGCGTGACGCGAGGTCCAACCTGGCCAGAACGAAAGGTCCAGCGGACAATTAGGATTCTCTTCGACACCTTGACCTAGTCACGGATCCACTGACGTCATCGGCCGGACAAACAGCCAGCTCGGATGATTTATTTCTTTTCTCTCCCTTTCCCCTACTCCCCTTACGCAAGCCTCCGACCGAGCCGTTTTTATTTTTGAGATTGACGGCATTTCTGACGCCCCTCTGCTAATCGGGCGTTACCTAGCTCTCATCGGTTCATTATTTTCGTCTATCCAGGGCCTCCGATTGCATTATTTTCGGCTTTTCGGCGATTCTCGAGGTTTTTAAATTGTTGGTCTCCGAGAATCGAGTTCGTTTCGCGTCATAATTTCGGAATTTTTCCAATCACCGATCCGGAAGATAGAAAGCTCTAACTGTCGAAGCAGTCCGGTCCCTGAAAGACCCCAGAGACCTAATTACATCTTCCGATTGCATTATTTTCGGGTTTTCGGCGATTCTCGAGGTTTTTAAATTGTTGGTCTCCGAAAATCGAGTTCGTGTCGCGTCATAATTTCGGAATTTTTCCAGTTACCGATCCAGAAGATAGAAAGCTCTAACTGTCGAAGCGGTCCGGTTCCCGAAAGACCTAATTATAGCCTCCGATTGCATTATTTTCAGGTTTCTGGCGGTTACCGAGTTTTTAAAATTGTTGGTATCCGATAATCGCGTTCGTTTCGGGTCATAATTTCGGAATTTTTCCAGTCGAGGATCCCGAAGATCGAAAGCCCTAACTGTCGAAGCGATCCAGTCCCCGAAAGACCCGAAAGACTCGAAAAATCTAATGATAGCCTCCGATTGCATTATATTCGGATTTTCGGTGGTTACCGAATTTTTAAAATTGTTGGTCTCCGAAAATCGCGTTCGTTCTCGTTACTACTTCGGAATTTCTCTAGTCGAGGATCCCGAAGATCGAAAGCCCTAACTCTCCGGAGCGATCTGGTCCCTGAAAGACCCGAAAGACCCAATTGCAGCCTCCGATTGCATTATTTTCGGGTTTTCAGCGGTTCCCAAGTTTTTTAAATTGTCGGTCTCTGAGAATCAAGCTCATTTCGTGTAACTATTTCGGAATTTTTCCAGTCGTGGGTCCCGAAGATCGAAAGTCCCGGATCTTAGAGTGATCCGGTCGCAGAAAGACCTGAAACACCCAATTACAGAAACAGAATCGCGTTCGTTTCGCGTCATAATTTCTGAATTTTGCGTCGCCGATCCGGAAGATCGAAAATCCTAACTCCAGAAGCGATCCGGTCCCCGAAAGACCCGAAAGACTCAATTACAGAAACAGAATCGCGTTCGTTTCGCGTCATAATTTCTGAATTTTGCGTCGCCGATCCGGAAGATCGAAAGTCCCGGCTGAAGGAGCGATCCGGTCCCCGAAAGACCCAATTACAGAAACGATCTCGGAACGATTCCGGGCCCCTTTCTAACCTCGGTTGCAACAGAAAATCGAGCACTGCGAGATAGATCGAATCTAAAAAGCGGTTTCCAATTATCCCCGCTGCGTCGTGGCCGGCGACGAAACGGAACGATCGCTAATCCCTGGCTAGCAGAGGAACGCACTCGCCGTGGTCAGGTGAAATCGATTAGACCAAGTGTCACCGGCGAGGAGAGGCGGGAAAACAGATATCGTACACGGCGGATCTCGATAATCGTTTAAACCGAAACGAGCGATGGCATCGTTGACGGCGCAGGCGACGCGTGGCGCCGTCGTGTAATCAAATTAGTTCAAAGTTATAAATAATGTAATTGGTTTGCCTCCTGGTGAGAGGCAAGCCGCGAGGAGATGGACAAGGGGAGCCAAGTCTGGCCAGAGAGAGCGCGGATAGAGAGCGAGACCGAGCCGTGACTGACCCGAGACAAGGATAAAAAAAGAAACACCTCGAGAGATACCGACCAATTCTCGTATACACGCGTGTATACGGGAAGAAAAGGGAACGCGGGATCGAGACGGGGACGATTTAAAGACAGAAGAACAAGGAAGACAGAAGAGAGAAGGCTTTTACGCCTCGACGCGCCACGTGACACCTACGCCAGCGTGAACGGACACCGGCGGATTAGGCCGAAGCTTCGATCCAGCTCTTTCCATTCAACCCAGCTCTCGAGCAGACTGATTTTCGGTGAATGGACGGATTAACGGAAAGAACCCGAATTCGTGGCGCGCGCCTGTTAATCCTGTTTCGAGCAATCGTCCAACCGGCCAAGGATCAACCGAACGACCAAAGGTCTCCCTCTTCTTCATTCTCGGTCCAGCCAACCCGAGGAATTATCGCGACCGTGGTCCGGCGAGATTAACGAGACGCGGCGGATCCGAGGTGCGACATGCTTGGCCGCCATAGTTATTTTTAATTGCGACCGCGTCGTGGTTTCATCCGTGGCGTCGTGGCTTCATCCACGGAGCCAAGAATAAGCCGCGGGATAAAGCCGCTCTAGACTCTAAAGGGACACCGGTTACCCATTCCCAAGTCGGATTTTCCTCTCGCTTGATCGATGGACCGCGAGTTTGATTTAAGCAGCTACTGTCCACCAGAGGAACGCGTGTATCATCGGCCTTTTAGCAGCCTGGATTAGGCTACTTCTCATGGGACCAACGGGACTGTGACGCGTCACAGGATGATCTCGAGGAATTAAATCGAACAGGTCTATTTTAAATGTTATTTTTTGATCTATATCTTAAACGAAGAAAAGATAAATCGCAAAGGTACCACCGGAGGAGGTATACTATAGGTCAGATAGCCTAACCAAACTCGCGAGGAACGACAGAGACGCGTTCCGATCCCGCCTATGTCGGACGTGGCAAAAAGGAAGGAATCGCAGCGATGGCGGAGCGGGATTTAAAGTTGGCCGTCATAAATAGCGAAGGGTGGATGAGAGAGGGTTGGAAGAGGGATCGCGGCGGTAATTAGAATTCATTGCGGCGGATGGCCGCCACCAGGATCCTCGTTATTGTCCGAGGAGACAAACTGGTCCCGGCGAATCGGCGCGCTGGCGTTTCGCTTCCTAAAGGGAAATCATTAGGATCGATCGGCGTGATGCGTTTACACGACGATCGGCCCGCTGGCAGCGTGGCCGCGATCGTAAACGGGAAAGATGGAGCCGCGCCGCGGCGGCTCGAGGAATCGGAAACTCGATCGCGATTCCCGATCCGGTTTCCCGCCGCGTGTTCCGCGCTCTCTCCCTCTCTCTCCTCTCCGTCCCTCTCCACACGGTTTTCGAGCCGCTTGAATTATTCGAAGCTCGTGACTTTCAAACGACTTCTCGCTACCGGTTACCCGCCGATCCCAACGTTATCTCGCTCGACCGTTCAATTAAACGTTCAATTAACGGGCTTTCGTCGCGTTTTGACCGACGTTCCGTCTCGGTCCGGCTGCGACGTAAATCGCGTCGTTAACGCGGCGATAAAGCGATCCACGACGTCTATTTGTCGAGCGGAGATCGGCAAGAATGCGATCAGGCAGGACAGCCTGGCTAGATCGAACGCGGCCGCGAGTCTGCAGCGGATTTCGACGAGGATTTTTCACCACCGCGGCCAGCAAGCAGCGTGCTTCTCGAGAGTGCGGTAAGGCTTTACAAAGCCTTTAATCGGCATTGCGAAATCGGCCCTAAATCTGCCAGTGGGTTCTAATCCAGACGCGGCGGATGCGTAGGCGTTGTCAAATGGCAACGACGAGCGTCTAAGCCGACGCTGGTCCGAGAATTCGGCTTAACTATTTCGGGGCCTCGTGTCGGCGATGCCTGTTTACCGTGGTCTCGTGACCGATTTTTACGCGGCACGCGTCCTCGTACACCGGGTCTATCCATAATTTAGGGCTAGAGAAGAGTCTCCTACTGTGAGTTTCCTCTCTTCCGAATACTCGCTCGAAATTAATTTCACCTAAAATCGTAGAAATTTCCTAAGATAGTCGGTAGAGAATAGTCAGCAGAGAGTGATGGGTTCTAATCACGGAGAACCAGTGAAACCAAGGTATTCTCGGAACAAGGTATTCTCTGAGAAAAGAATCGATCTCGATAACATCTCCGATAAAAGCGGAAGGTCATCGTTTCTTCAGAGAGAAAATCCCGAAACTCAGCGAAGCTCGGTCCACACGTTTGCAAACAAACTTACGTAAACGGCGAAGCAACACGTAAACGCAGAAAAGCGAGAGGAACCCGGCGATCGCGGAGGATGCTAAACGTCCGCTGTCAGGCACCGGAATAACCGTTTCGAATTGGGAGAGCGCAAAAAGGAAGAGGATGGTGCAAGATCGTTACGCGTTAGGCGACAAAGTAACGGAGCCAGGTCTATCGCTAAGTTAGAAACGCGGAGTCGGCGCAACGCCACGGGTATAGGACGGATTCCAGCGAAACCGGCCAATTTATCCACATACAGGGTGTAAATCGCGAGGCTCAAGCCAGTCGGAAGCTAATAATCCGGAGTAATGGCTGACGGAGTCAGGCAGGTGTTAGCTCGAGCTCGTGGTGTGTCTCTTCGTTGAATTTTTGGGAATGCGTTCCGGCGTGCCGGGATTCCACGCTTCCTCGCGTCTTTATTTCGAGAATCGGGAATGTGATAACTCAAGCACGCTGAAATAATTCTCGCGGCGGCGGCGGACCGGCGAAACACCCGGTTACGCCATACCCAGAATACGCAACAACCGAAATTCCTGCACCTTCGCCTAATACCAGCCGGCTAAATTGCCGCATTCCGCGACGTATCGCGCTCATTCCGCCACCGCGATTTGACTGCAGCAGCTATGGCGCAACGAGAATGTTGACAATCGCCGTGCAATTATCGGACAACCGTGCCCGCCGCGTGCTTTTCATAGTAATCGTGCGTGCCTGCGTGCCGGACCCTCATTTAATTGTTCTTCGGAGCGCGAGAGTCGATCAAAATGTTTCCTTCCGAGGAAATAATACCGATTTTAGGAAATGGTAACGAAGGAGTTCCTTCGAATCGATAACGTTCGAGTAATCGAATTTAATCGTCTAGTTCTATCGTGCTTTATCCTTACGAAAATTGATCGATTATGTAATTGTGAGATAAGAGAGATAAACAGAGGGTTAAAACGAAGATACTTCGAAGAACCATATGGAAGTATTGTGACATTTTAATTGTAAAACCTCGATCGGTTACGATTCTCGAAATATTCCTCGTCGCGATTCATGCCAATAAATAAAAGGGAACCGTGGAAACGAATGGTTCGTTTACCGAACGGATTTTGAGCAGCGATTGAACGTCATTCAAAATGTTTTATTTAGAGTAAATAATACCGATTTTAGGAAACGATAATACCGGAGTTCCTTCGAATCGATAATATACGAATAATCGAATTTTATCCTTAGAAAAATTGATCGATTATGCAATTATGAAATAAGAGAGATGAACAGAGGGTTAAAATGAAGAACCTTCAAAGAACCCTGTGAGAGTGTTATACCATTTTCATTAAGCATAAAATTGTAAAACTTCGATCGGTTACAATTCTCGAAATATTCCCCGTCGCGATTCATGCCAATAAATAAAAGAGAACCGTGTAAACGAGTGGTTCGTTTAACAAACGGATTTTAAGCAGTGATCGATCGTCGCTCAAAATGTATCATTTTAAGGAAATAATACCGATGTTAGGAAACGATAACACCGGAGTTTCTTCGAAAGGATAATATTCGAATAATCGAATTTTATCCTTAGAAAAATTGATCGACTATGCAATTATAAAATAAGAGAGATAAACAGAGGGTTAAAACAAAGATCCTATATTAAAATTTGATATTTTCCTCAGCCTATGAGTGTTGCAACCTTTTCATTAAGCGTAAAATTGTAAAACCTCGATCGGTTACGATTCTCGAAATATTCCTCGTCGCGATTCATGCCAATAAATAAAAGGGAACCGTGTAAACGAGTGGTTCGTTTACCGAACGGATTTTAAGCAGCGATCGAGCTTGACGCTTGGCGCTGAACCTGAGAAAAATGAAAAACCGGAGTTAATCGCTTCGACCAGCGACTGAAATACAAATGACAGCGCGTATCGGAGCGAAGGCTGCTCGAAAAACAGGGTTACTTAACCTAATCCCGGTCGGAGTGACGCGTTCCGGGGAAGAAGCGAACAGGTAACCGGAAAGAGGGCTATTTTTCGCGGCGGGCAATTTTCAAGCAGCCGAGCGCAACAGCGCGGACCGATTTGACGAGTCATTAAGCGAGCACGACTATGTACCGACAGAGAGGAAGACACGCGTGTCGAGAGAGCGCGAGAGAGACGACGAGAGAGAGAGCGACGGGCGCACAAGTATTTGGCAAAAGCAGCCCTGCCAAGTGCCGGTCTTATGTCTTCGACGGATACTTTTAACATAAACGTTTACGTTTTCCGTTTTAATGATTCGAGACATTTGGCAGCGGATGACAGGTGCGAAGTCCGCCATCCCCGACTAAGCTTGAATTAGAAACGAACGCCGGACAACCGAAGAGGAACAAAACCGTAATTCGTGTTAGAATCCAACGATCATGCCAGATGTGCCAAACATTAACGGTTTATAGCCGATATTCTTCTGTTTTCGGTATCTACGGCCCGTATTTCGTCGCCTATCGTGCGAATCGGGGCTTTTTATCCGATGTAGGAACATATCCAATTCGCAAACTTCAAATTTGATGAAATTTATACGAAAGATAGTTCACGAAAAAATATTTCACGCGTATTTTTCTTTTATCGGTATTGATTGTATTAAAGGAGTGAAAACAACCCTCAAAGTTAGAGTTAAAAACCATATTTTTTGAAATATCTCTTTTGGAAATCAAAACTTTAAATCTAGAGATAACATTTATACTAAAAATCTATCCTTAATGTATCCACTCCGAATTTGATGAAATTTATAAGAGAGATAGCTCTCAAAAAAATATTTCACGCGTATTTTCCTTTTATCGGTATTGATTGTATTAAAGGAGTGAAAACAACCCTTAAAGTTAGNTCACGCGTATTCTTCTTTTGTCAGCATTGATTGTATTAAAGGAGTAAAAACAACCCTTAAAGTTAGGGTTAAAAATCATATTTTTTGGAATATCTCTTTTGGAAATCAAAACTTTAGACCTAGAAGTAACATTTATACTAAAAATCTATCCTTAATGTATCCTACATGGAATGCAGCTATGTAGAAAAATTAATTCGTTCTGATATATTAATTTTGATATATAATTTTTCTGATATATTAATTTTTTTGTCCCCTCGTTAATTTCTAACTCGACGATCGCAGAGCACACGCGAGTCGCTCTACGTTACATCGTTAACGTGACTCGCGGTAAACTGATTTTACAACAATTCTCGGCGAACGGTTTCGGGCCATAAATCTCTCCTCGCAGCGAGACGCTGGATGTACCGATCTCTCCGATCAAACGATTAACAATCCCGATAAATCTCCGTTGCCGATTACGCGCCGGCGCCGCGTACGAACGATCTCGAATTATCGCTTATCGATGCCTTTTAATTCCGACTGATCGTTACACGACTCGATCGTCGCCAGCCATCGTGCCACGAAAATCTCCGCGTCCCGGCACCGCTCCATCGCTACCGATTAGGGTAATCGCGACCGTCGATCTTATCGGTAATTAGCCGCCACGCCGGCTTGACAGCGGCGAACTGCGAAATTTGCTAACGCGTTAAGCCACGTGTAGGTGATCGCGAGAAATCGGCCAACGTTTGTCATCGAACGCGAGAACTACCGACATATTTCTTTTATTTACGAGCCCGATTTTTGCAGATTTTTCTAACGGATACTGGCACCGGGTGTTCAAGCGTGTGCAGAATTACGCTTTCAATTGCAAATTTTTAAAATCGCTACAAGACTATTCAAAGATTTCTTAACCTACTGCTAAGTATGATACTGGACGAATTTGACGAATTTAGAATTTAATGAAAGTTTTTAAATTTGACGAAGCGCGGATTTTCTCCAATTTTAACGCGATTTACCCATTAATTTCCAACTACGAGATATTTCGTGGTAGATGATAATTGATCACGGAATAAGTTTACAACCGTTTGAGGCAATTATTAGAAAAGGTAAAAATATTATTGGATTTTTTAAAATTCTCTTAAAATAAAATTTTCCTTTAAAGTAAAATCGCTCAAAGCAAACGGCTCTAAATTTCTCTGGCAGTGAATGGATTAAACACAGTTACGTTCACGTGATAAATGTAGCTTATAATCGCGAGAATTACACGAAGAACTCGATATCGTCACATTTAACTCGACATCGTACCGTAAAGGGTTAACACGTCCGATCGGAATCTTTCGAAACGAAGATCCGCAAATATCCCCGGCTACGGTTAACCGAACGCAAAGTTAGTGCCAGAAAAGTGTTACCAAATATCTAACTTTACCGAGTACCTTATCGAAAGGAGGCAGAGAGGCGTCCACGCGCGCGATATTTAGATGCCAAATAGACAGCGACGATGAAGGATCCAATTGCGAGGCAACCTCCGTAACGTCGTCCGATGGAACGCGTTTTACTTAGGTGTCGAATGAAATTTCACGCCTCGCGTGTCAGTCGACGCGATAATCGCGAAGGGTTAAATTAGCATGTCGGGAGCGAAATCCGCGGACTCGGCTGATATTTCGCGAAAACCGGTGAAACGAAAGTGACGAGAGCACCCAAGCGTACCCAAGCGAGTCCATCGTAACGTTTTGTTATCCCGCTATCTTCTAGCCATCGGTCAAGAAGCTTTTCACCGTGTAACAAGCGTCGCAGAAGACGCGATCAACGCGACCGACGTCGCTCTAATGAACATGATATACACCGTGGAGCACCTGTTGCCTAAACGCGCGATGTTTGCCGGCAAATTCGCAATAATAATAAATCGCGAAGCTAGAAAATCGTTTACCCGATGCTAATTCCCTGCGACGCCACGCGTCCTCTCCGTCCACGTTTAGACTCGTGTCATTTCCACTTCGCTCGCTGCACTCGAAGATTCTTTCGTCGTGGAGAAACGACTGGGAAATTTTTCGTGAGAAAAGTAATAGCGTTTTTGGGAATAATATATACAAGGATCGAGATCTGATTTAATTGTTGACATTAACCACTTGAGAAACAAATTAAATACACTTGATGCGATTGGAAAATATTATTCTATTTCGCTAAGTTCAACTAGAGAATTGAAGCTGAAAAGGAATATATTTTTTTAAATATTGGATTTTTATTGATAAGATTGATTCATAAAACTTATCTCTTGACATACAATGGAGAGATATATTTAACACACTCAAAGAAG